>JALLAP010000787.1:0-10571 GCA_036939355.1 Thalassiosira profunda | reverse complement strand
AGGAAGTGTATCACAACCCCTGCGCTCGTCGAATAATGCGAGCCATACATGAAGGGTGGTATGGTTGGATCGTCAAACGTCTCGAACCGCTCCAAAAGCTCAGCGAGCCGCTCCTCATTCAGAGCCCCCATGGGCTTGGATAGGTCGCGAAAGTTTGCTTTGTCGGTCAAGTCTGGCACTTCATCGGAGGTGTAGTTGGACAGAACCCACGGAAAGACGGGGTATTGGCAAATATCGTTGTACGACCGTCCAGCGAGAACGTTCAGGCCGATCAAGTAGTCGAAGTTGGATACGGCGCCGTGGGTCCACGCTTGCATCAGTTTCTTCAGCTCCTCGTGGAGGAACTGCCCAGATCTGTCTGGCCACTGCTTCACGGTCTGCATCGGGGCCCGTTTCATGATGGCGTTGGCTGCATCGTCCCGTCGGGTGTTCCCCCACGTCCCTGCCCCAAAGTCTATGAACAAGGATCGCGATCCGGCAAAGAAGGCCGAGCCACCAGTGGCAGCACCTGCAGAGGGGATGAAGAAGAGTTCCAATGCAGAATCGCGCAGCCTGTATCGTCGCAGGTACACATGCGAAGCCTCGGAGATGTTCCAACGCATAGTCTTTGGGCGCAATGCTTCTCTCATGTACTTCTCGTCCTCTTGGTTCTTCGCGTCGTCGGCCGAGAGTTCCTCTGTTCTCTTGGACTCGTGTTCGCCTTCCAGAGCGCCTTCGCCATTTTCGTATTCGATAATCAAGTGACTCTCAGTGAGCATGACTGTGCACTTGAGACTGCACTCTGGCCTGACTTGGAGGCAGCTGCCGTAATATTCCTGCATTGACCCACCGCCAAGACGATGGCCTTCTCCCATCGAGAGCAGGGAGCTGCTGTCAGGAGGAAACGAGAAGCTTGAGGTAGCAAAGTGGAAACTGCCTTGTTGAATGGCAAGTTGATTGAATGCCTCCTCCTGGCTCTCCGTCGGTAAAATCTCCCGGCTCCCTGTCGGCAATATGCCTTCTTCGGGAATGCCATTTGATTCAGATGCGGCGATGAGTGGCCCGTCCTCTGACTCCACATGTTCGTCCGAAGATTGAGCCTTTTCCTCAGCAGTTGGTAAGTTGGGATCCGAATCAGACAGTGGCAAATCGACGTCTTCAACATAGGCGCCCTCGGGCAACGGCCCGTCCACAGTAGATTCGTTCAAGCTGTCGTCGTACTGCTCGAGCATCTCCTGCGTGATTTCCTTCTTCGTGATGTCCACAATCGTGACGTTCTGACTGATCGTCTTGATGTCCAACTCCGTGCTCGAAGGCGAGTGATCGAGGTAGCTAGGGATGAATCGCGGGAATTGGGGAAAGATAGGAAGCGTGGCAAGTTTGCCAGAGATATCGCGCCCTCCATCGCTGACAGCCTACCGAAATCGCAAAATCAGGCCCATTGTTGTTGAGAGCAGGGGAAGACGACAATGCAATTCGACACAACTGATAAGGACACTCACCCTCTCCCAAAGATCATTGCACACGCGCGCATCAATGCAGTCCATCCATGTCCTCCAGCACAGACGTTCGACAAACGCGCTTCGCCCGAATCTACGACGCATCAGGTACTCGAATGCAAGGTAATGGTGCTGGTGTCGCAGCATTGACTGTGCCTCAATAAAGCGTGCCATGGCATCGGAAGCAGTCAACGACGGCACGCGATTTCGTCCAGCTGATTTCTTCTCAGATGCTTTCGATTGTGCATTGAAGTCTTCAATCAGCGCCTTGCTCGTCGAACCGAGGTGGAGGCTCTCGTCAAACAGGTCGACAAGTTCTGCCTCGGCAGCATCCTGGATCTGGATTCTGTCCCAGCTGTCGGCGTAGGGCCCAAGAATTGAGAGCACCAACGTTGCCTTCTCCTCGGTAGTTTTGGCAGACGGTTCTTCGCGGTAGCATCTGTTCAGCGCCGCTCCCAGGCCTTTGTAATGCGCCCACCCCATTGGAGATACGAGGAGTTTGGAAGGGTCGCTGGCGTGCCCTGGAGAGAAGGCAACAAAATCCGCGTCGTTTTTCGGGAGAACGTCTCCACCCAGAATGAGCTTTTCGATGACCTGGGAATGAAGGTCCTCGCTGTTGCCCTCGTTCGCATCTGCCTCAGGAGGCTCTGCTTTGGTCTCTGAATCTTCCGCCTTCTCCGGAACAGCCTCGTCGTCTTCGTACGCGTCGAAGGAGGCTTTCTCCTTGCGGGTGCACTCGTCCATATATCGGATCCTCATCGATTTCACGATGTCCAACAGCAAGTCACTGCAAAGCTGTTCCGCTTTGGAGTCCCTCAAAAGTTGATGGTGCGTGATCGATTGGCGCAGGGATGCCACGGCGTTCATGAAAATATCCCTAGACACCGGAAAAGTCAAGCCTGTTGCAAGAATGCGTTGGTGAGGGCGGGCGAATCGATGGATGGAAAAAGATGAGAAGGAACGACAAACCTACCTTCAATAGCAGCAACGAGCGATTTGTGGAGCTCGGTGGTGACCAACTCCAAGAGCTTTGCGGTCGAGGGCGATTTGCCGGTCGACGCTGCGGTTATCACGACAGCCTCCGATCGGATGACGCCCACACTCTCAACAATGATGCGCAAACAGGACTGCAAGATGGGGAGCAGGAGCTTGGAGTTCGATGGGCCGTTGGCCTTCTTGGCGCCGGCAGATTGGTGATACAGGTCGTAGTTGCTGTGGGGCAGCGCCTTGTCAAGCGAGCCGTTGTTTGAGGCGTCGTTGTCTCCTGATTTCGACTCTGTGCCATCTTTTGCCTCTTTTGGATGCGAGGACGGCGGCTTGATTTGCGACCAGCCTCCGCTCTCCCGGCCGGAGGCCATGATCTCCAGCAACGCCTTGAGCAGGCGCACCTGGTCGATGCCGTATTTGCGCGGCGAGCCGTCGACGTTGAAACTGGCATTGGACCCCCTCCGCGAGGCGCGGTCGGGCTGCGAGAGGAGCTTCTTTTCCTCGACCAAGTCCATCAGCCGCGCGACGGCGGAACACGTCTCGAGGGTCCACGGCGATCGGTACGTTTCCAGGCGGCGGTCGTGGTGTCTGGCGAATTTGCTCAGGACGAGTGCGGCAAGGTGGCAAAGGCTGGACTTGGACAAATCCTTCCCAGGTTTCGGCGCTTCGTCTCCGTTTGCCTCGGGAGAGATGGCATTTGGTTCATTTGCTTGCGCGGACGAGAATAGTCCATTTCCAGACAGCGAAGATACAACGCTGCGCCAAATGGCGGTGGACGCCTCTCCGCCGCCGTACTTCATTGCCTGGGCCACCAACCGGGACACAGAGTAGAGGGCCATGTCTTGGCACGAGCACAAATCGTCGAAGACGCTGTGTTCCAGCGCGCGCTTGGAGTCCACGCCTTTCGAAGCGGGTTCGGCGGAGGTCGATAATGGGGACAGGGCCAAGTTCGCCACCGGAGGTCCATCTCCGGCAGCCGACGGTCCAAGCTGAGGCGAAGACTGCACATCGACCCAATCCTTGTCGGACGAGTCAGTACGCTTCCGTCGGATCTGGTCGGACATATCGCTCGTGCAACCATCCGATCGTGCGCCCTTTGCAAGCGGCCCTTCCCGCTGTGGCANTCTGGTCGGACGCATCGCTCGTGCAACCATCCGATCGTGCGCCCTTTGCAAGCGGCCCTTCCCGCTGTGGCATTTCAGCAGGCGACGTACGCCGTTCGACGGTCGTCGCCTCCGGCCGTTCCGTGCGTCCCATCGCACGACGCGAGAGCCGGATCGGTTCGTCGAGCATGGCCACAACTTCCAAGAGCACGGGGACGTATTCCTTCGCCCCCGCGACGAAGACCTTCTTCGCCTTGCCCAGCGGGACCCCGCCCTTGGCGCCCGCCTTCGCCCCGAGCAGCCCCCCCTTCTTGCTGCCGTAGAGGGCCTGAATGGCGAGGCCGAGCACGGACAGGAGCCGCTTCAGCGCGTCGACGGCCCGCGCGGTCTCGTCGGTGACCACCATCGCGGCGCTCGATGGGGCGCCGTGCGATCCGTTCCTCCGCATCGACGGCGAGAGCAGCGACAAAGCGATCCCGGGCACGAGGGGCAGGAACGACGACGCCCTCCGCGCCATCGCCTCGGCGCGTTTCCCGGAGTGGCCGGCGTCCGCTTCCCGTGACGGGCTCAGGACCAGGAAGTGCGACAGCACCCCAAGCAGGTCGTCTTTCGCCGCCGCGCTTTCAGGTTTGCATCCCAAAACGGCGCCGTCGAGCGAGCCGGCCTTCGCCGCCAGGAGGAGCAAATGGCCGGTGGACGTGGAGATCGCCCGGCCTTCCTCCGCGCCGGCCAGCGAGCAGAGCCACTGCAGTTCGGATGGACGGCAACGGACAAGAAAGTGGCAGGGGTGAGGACGGATCGACCAAATGAGCAACGCTTTGGGAGCAAAACCAACAACGGTCCACGCACCGCAAACGTGAGCAGCGACAGGCGCCAGTGGCGCGTCCAATCCAGGGGCTGGGAAGAATCGCCCACGCCAACGCCGCTCGCCACCTCGACGGACCCGGCCCATCGGTCGTCGGCCTCCGTCGCGCCTCCCATCGCCCCCCGCGGCGCGCTCCGGCTCAGCAGGAGCGGCGCGACGATGTCGTGGTAGTGGCACAGGAGCAGGTTCCGCCCCAGCCGGGACTCGAGGGCGGCGTCTCCCGGAGCGCGCCGCCGTGGGCCCTCGCCCGTGCCCCCGGCCCGCTGCGCCGCCGCCCCCTCAGCCGACGGCCCGAGGTTCCCGAGGCACACCGGGCTGAACACGCCGCACCGGACGAGGAGGCGGGCCAGCGCCGTCGTCGCGACGTGGGCCGCGACCGACCCCAACGGGCATTCGGTGAGGGCCGCCACCACCGCGCCAACATCGCGCTCCCCCCGCGTGACGCTCGTTCCCGCCGCCGACGTCAGCGTCGAGAGGAGCATGGCGTACAGCATGTCGGTGAGGGAGGACGCCACCGCCGCCACCGCCGCCGCGGAGGAGGGCGGTCCAGGGGAGGAGGAGACGGACCGATCGAAGCGCACCCGAATGCAGTCCAGGAGGTACTGGGGGTGGACCTGCCTCCTTAACAAGGCGCCGTAGTCCACTTTATCCTCGCCGCCTTGGGCGCCGTCCGCGCAGTACCGATCGGCCGCCGCCCCCAGCAACGCCGCCGCGGCCGCCATGTCGTTCCCCAGCATATCAAAGTCCATCGCCACCCCCAGGAGGGCTGTGAGCGCCACGTCGCTCGCGCGGCGGATGCGCAGTATCCCCCGAAAGGGATTGGTCAGGACTCCGGAGGAGGGATTGGCCCCGCCGCCGGTGCCGTCGGTGGTTCCCAGGGAGGGACCGCAGCACGCGTCGACCAGGCCGACCAGGGCCCGCGCCACGGCCGCCGGAATAACGGGCGGGCAGGACGCGTCGTGGTCCCGGTCGGACTCGGCATGCTCGCGCGCGACGTTCGGGGTGGCCGCCGCGGGGGACGAGGGCGGAACTGTCGCCGCACTCTCTGAAGAACCCCCCAGCAGTCCCAGTCGCGCGCCCCGTATTAAAACCTTCCGCACCAGCATCGCTACTGCGTGGAGCGTCCCACTCTGCAACGCCTCGTCCCGCAGGGCGCCGCCGCCGCACCGCACGCATTCCGCCAGCAGCGCCACCAGCTTCCCCATCAATGCGGCGTCGTCGTCGAGGAGGTCGGACAGGTGGGCGTAGCTCTCGAGTCGGAGGGCGCGCTGGACGTCATTGACTTCCAGCGAGGGCGCGGCGGAGGGGACGGCGGGGAGGGCGAGGCGGAAAGGGAGGAGGATGGTCCCGAGGGGGTTGGCGGCTTGGAGGGCCCGGGGAAACGACGCCGCCGCCGGGTTGTCACCAAAAGGTGCGATCTTCGTCATGACATCTTCCCGTCGGTTCTCCCGCGCGACGTATTCCGCCGCGTCGTTGCAATATCGCGCATTCCCCGTGAGTTCCAGCCCCCCGGGCGGTAACGGAAGGGAGGGCGGGAGGGGCCGCACCACCCCCACCTTGGGGACGGCGTCGGTCCCCCCGATTTGGGCGGGGGCCGACGAGGGGGGGCAGAGGATTCGCCCCCGACTTTGCCCCCGCGGAACCGCCGCTCCGCCGGGGGCGTTTTCCGCGGACATTGCCGTGTCGCCTGCAGACATTGCTGCGCTGTTCGGAGCGTCGCCCGGGGCGTTGTTCAGAGTCTGCGTGTCGGCCGCGTGGAACGTCCACGCCGCCTGCCCCAGCAACCCCTGCAATCCGACGTGCGCGGCCCGCCCCTCCCCCCGCCCGATCCACGCGTCGTCGCTCCCCAAATGGGACGCTCCTTTACCGTTCGATGCGGCACCACTGTTGGCGGCGGGGTAGACCCCCGGAGTGATGCCCACCGACGCCGGCACCCCGAGGGACCGCGGGGGACTCGGGTCCGCCCCCGTGCCTTCGCCGCCGCTGCCCCCCTTGGCGCCCTTCGCGCGGCCGTAGTATCCGTAGCCCGCGGACAAACTCACTATGCCCTCGCGATTTTGGGGGTTGGTCGGCACGGGCCCCAGCACGAAGCCGTTTCCGTAGGCGTGGGTGCCCCCGTGGGCGTGGGAGAGGGGCCCCCGCTCGGCGATTAGAGCTAGTACGGCGGGGGGGACGGGCGGCCCGGGGAGGAGGGCGAGGCTGTGGACCGACAGGACGCACGCACGTACGGTCGAGGTTGCGGCAGTGGCGGTGGCGAGGGAGGAGGAGGGCACGACGACGCCGTTGCCGAACGCGCCGTCGAGGAGGGCGCAGTCGGCGAGGACGCCCCGCCGTCGGAGCGCGCGCCGCTCGTGGTCGTCCATTTTCGCTCCCTCCCTGCCATTTTTGCCCTCCATTGGAGCGTTCGTCGGACCCGTCGCCCCCGCCGCCCCGCTTGGCAAATCCTCCTCCCCGTTCGGGAATACCGCCGCGTCCAATATGGGGTAGGCCAAATCCCCCCGCCCCATCTCCGCGCCGTTCACGCTCAGACTTAACTCGGGGCGGCGCAAATACGGGTGCGTGTGCTGGATGGCCACGAGGCTCCACTCGTCCGCCGGGAGGGTCAGGGTGGCCGTCACGTGCCCGCTCGCGTGCGAGGGGGGCGGGTCTTTGTTGCCCGGCGCAGTGCCTTTCTTCTTCGTGCGCTTGCCGCTCCCGGCCCGGGGCCGCTGCAACTTTTTCGCCTTGCCGACCAATCGGGGGGTCGGGACGGCCGTTGATGGTTGTTGCGGCGCATTCTGGAAGCGGTCCGTGTTGCGCGCGCGCGCCCCATCCCCGCACTGGACCCCGCTGCCCGGCGCCGCGGACTCGTCGCGGCCCTTCTCCTTCCGCTGCTGTTTCGTGCCCTCCCCCGCCTCCGCGGGCGCGCTCTCTTCCATCGGTTCATCGGTTGTTTCGTCCGTCTCTACTGTTGTGTCGGCCTCCCCCTGTGCCGCCGCCGCGAGCCCCGCCGGATCGGCATGCGGCAGCGCGTACGCCGTCACGGTCGCGGTCAGCATCGTCCGTCCTCCCTTTCCCTTCGACGTTGGCGCCGCCCGGGTGGCCCGCCACCGCCCCAGGAGGGCGCACACCCCCGCGGCGTTTGGGGCATCGTCGCGGGGGGCGGTGGCGAAGCGATACAGCACCTGCCTCCGCGGCGGGCTGTCCTCGTCGGGAGGCGATATCTCGGCGGGGGAGAGGGCGGGGCGGACCCACACCAATACCGAGTACCCCTTGCGGAAGGTCTTGTGCCAGTCCAGCCCGGGGAGGCGGAGGCCTCCCCCCGGCACCATCAATTGTGTCTGCGGGGGCGGCGCATCATTCACGTCCTCGCCCTCCATCGATTCCTCGGCAGATGCGGCAGCAGTGTCGGGAGCAGGGCCATACACCGGCGGGAGCAGCTCCCAGTGCGATCCGACGCACCCGTGGATGGGCCCCGACGCCTCGTCCCACGTCCCCGTCCGGTCGGACCGCAAGGTTTCCAGCAATCGGTCCACCACTTTGATTTTGCGCTTTCTCCGCCCCTCGTTTTTGCCGCGCTGCAGCAGCTGCCGGGGCGTGCGCGCCTTCAAGAGCTGCTGCGGGGTTGGGGATGCTTTGGATGCGGCCGGGCCCGCTGCGTCGCCAGTGGGAGGGGTGACCGAGAGGAGCTGCCGCAGCTCACGGTGGAGGTGCTCGTGGATGGTGCACGCGTCGTACGATGGACCACCCTGATTGGCGCCTGATGGGTCCCCTGTGGCGCCGATGGGGCTGGGCGGTCCGTCGGCGGCCGATTTTGCAATGTCGTCGTCTGCCATCGCTTCGCCTGAAGTCTCAGCCTCTGCTACTGCTATTGTTGGTGGCAGTGTCTCCGGTGCGCCCGAGGAAGACGAGGCGTCGATTGCACCTCCGCCCGTGATAGCGTCGGCCTGCCCTCCTTCCGCAGCGCTCATCCCGCCTCAATAGTAGTTGCGCGTCGATCCACCGAGCCTGACGGAGCCGAGGGCGGTCTTGCAGTTTGCACGTCCCAACAACCTCGACGTTTGATGTGAATGTGCCCAGCTCTATTTGTTGTTCATTCGCGCCACCGAAATCAACACCCTTCCCAATGGCGGCCTGGGCGACCTCCCCGCCGCATGGCCCCCGCTCCTGTCGCGTGCGGCAAACCTTCTTCCTCTTCCTGCGGCGGACGCCCAACTTCCTCTTGCTTTTTTTGTGGGCTTGGGCGCCGGGGGACGCCAAGATATAGGGGGCTGCCCCTCTGCCCGAAATTATTACTGCAGATAAATACCTAATCAGCCTGCAGGTACAAGATATTCTCTAGGGGGCGAAGACGGCCAAATTACGAGCGGAGACAGACTTGCCCCCCCAAAAGGCAGCCCACAGCCCACCGCCCACCGCAACCCGCAACGCAGAGACAGAGAGCAAAAGCAAGAAGGAGCACGACAGCGAGGCAGGCCCGCCCCGCCGCTCCATCGCACGCATTAAGACCGACAGCCGTGTCAGTGAGGGGGGCGCGAGGGCTCAGACGAGTAGTGGTAGCGACGCAATCGGATCCGCACAACGAATTGCAATTGCCGCCGAGATTATTAATAAGCACCACCATGCCCTTCTGGAAGAAGGTGTCCCTCGAGGACGAGCTCATCAACCTCAAGCTCACGTCGAAGCAGATGCAGCGGGCGGCGAAGAAGTGCGAGAAAAATGAAAAGGCGGCGACGGTGAAGCTCAAGAAGGTGCGTGGGGTTTGTTGGGAGAGATGACAAATTATGTTGTTCGGTGTATGTCCCCTTGTTGCCAAATTGCTCGCATCTCGTGTGCGTTGTATTCTTCCGCACAAACAACTCCATTGTATTCTACAGGCGATTCAGCAGGGGAACTCGGAGGGGGCGAGGATTTATGCCCAAGGTGAGGTTTCGCTTGGGTGGTCTGTTAATTCCATACGATGTGCATTTCTGCTGTGGATGCATGAACTCACAACAACTGTGTGCAAACGATAACGATCGATCCCTCCAGATGCCATACGAGAAAAGAATCAAGGTGAGTTGTTGCGTGCAATGTGCATCTTCCCAACCTTCACACCCAATTGTTATCATCAAACTCATCATCTTCCGGTGGGCAGCATTAAATTGCCTGCGATTGGGATCCCGGATTGACGCCGTGGCGGCCCGCCTCGAAACGGCCGTCCGGATGAACGCCGTCACCTCCTCCATGAAGGGGGTCGTCAAGGGGATGGACAAGGGATTAGCGAGCATGGACGTGGACAAAATCTCCAAAATCATGGACAAATTCGAGCAGCAGTTCGAGGACCTGGACGTGAAGGCGGCGTACATGGACTCGGCGATGAACGCGACAACGGCCAGCGCCACGCCGGTCGATCAGGTGGACGAACTTGTGAGAATGGTGGCCGACGAAAACAATCTGGAATTGGGGGAGGAGTTCAGCGATCTGCAGCCGGTGGGCAAGTTGAAAGAACCGGAGAAGAAGGAGGAGGTGCCCGTGCAGGACGATTTGGAGGCACGGTTGGCCAATCTGAGGGCATAAGAGGGGTTTTATGCTTCCGATGCGGCTGCGTGGTGGCTCTGCATGTTGTGTTACATTTTTGCTGACGGATAAAAAAAAGCGTCATGCTGTACCCCGGAGAAGTCGTTCACCTACTGCCCAATCGTCCCTGACGCTTTCCACTCCTGAGACGTCATTGCATAATGCGCGTCGTCTACCCACCGTTCATTCAGGATTCTTGTCTCCCTGCTGATGCCCTCGAGCCTCATTCCCAGCCTTTCGGCTGAACCGTCCGATGCGGCTGCGTGGTGGCTCTGCTGTTGTGTTCTAATTGGTGGCCGAGTTTAATCAATATCGTCGTCTACATTACAGTATTATTATACAACGTGCCGGCTTCTCTCGGGCTTCATCACCAAAATGCACACCACCCGATGAACAATTGACAGAGGTTCTCGCTGCTAGTGGCCTGGACAATCAATCGCTGCACCTGGTCTTGAACGTCCAAGGGCTCCCCAACCTCCTCGTCCGGAGAGTGAAAGTCGGTTCCCGTAAGCTTGTCCTGGACGCGCCGGATGACTTTTAAGGCTCGTTCGTTCAGAGCCTCGTCGTTGGCAGCATCCGTATTTTCGTCCAGCATGCTGA
>JALLAP010000786.1:0-10314 GCA_036939355.1 Thalassiosira profunda | reverse complement strand
ATGTCCAGCGCTCTCTGCAGCTCCTCGGGCTCGGGGCTCCTCGAGGCCAAAAACGCATCGTCCGCGTGAAATATGGCCTGGATGGTCCGCATCAGCTCGGACGAAATCCCCTCCACAGCATCGCTTCCCACCAGTAGAAGCGGCAGCCACTCTCTCACGATCGCGTCCACCAAGATGTTGAATAGCTTGGGCGACAGGGGCCCGCCCTGAGTCACACCACGGCCAGTCCGAAAGGGTTTGCCTAGACTCCCGACGCTCGACAGACAAGCAAAGGTCTGCACCAGCATAATGTAGCCGGCGCTGGGGAAGTTGACGCTTTTCCCGGCCTTGACGACGCCGTCGTGGGCAACGGTCGTCATCGTGGTTCGCAAATCGGCATTCATGTTGAACCGGTGTCGGGGGATCGGATTGTGGATGCCGCTCGCCGTCAAATTGGAGTTCACAGTCTACAGAGTTGGCAGATACTGTGCATCCGAAGGATACGGATGGTCAATGTGAGTCTGCTGTGAATTTATGAGCTCGTCGGGTGCATATCCCATCACAATGACAATGAACTCAGCTCATCTAGAGCTGTTCAGAAATGGTGTTTTCGGGAGTAGTATTTGGGCCCAATTGGACACTGATTTGGCTCGATTTGACCGGCTGCCTATGTGAAACACTAACAAAATTGAAGGTGTCATATTATATTTTCATCAAAACTCAAAAGAAAAATATTTTCGAAGTTCCATGATGATCGCCTTGATGAGTACTGTCCAAAACTGTACTTAAACTTGAAAATCGGCCGCGAACAAAGAAAGTTAGGGCAACATAGTGTTTTGTTAGGCGTTAAAGCTAGGCCCTAGCCTAGGCGCGAAATTGATTCAAGCTTTCTCGGGACCCGGGCCTCCGCCGTCGACCGGTTTTTGAGTTTAGATCGGCAAAAATTTGTCAGATCATTAAAAAAAATATCGGACGAAAGCTCTTGATGAGATCTTTCATTTGGCACAATTGAACAAAATCCGAATTTAATAATATCGTTCGCGAAACTGTCAGTTCACTCTACGTATGGTAACTTTCTATCTCTTGCACTCTATGTGTCGTACGTACCGGTGATACTTACCTAAGCAACAAGTCATACTTAGGTAGGTAGGTAGATAAAATAAGGGTGTTGGGATTTTGGTGGGTACCAACCAATTTTTTGGTTGGGAGTTCGGATTGGTTGGTAAAAAGTACCAACCAAAACGAAAAAGTACCAACCAAAAAAGGAGATCGAACTTCAATAGCACGCAAAAGTACCAACCAAAATTGCAAATAGGGTTAATGCGACAAATCGCTCAAAAATTACAAAAATTAGCTTTTTGCATTGGAATTAGTACATACAAAAAAGCGATCTCCAAAGACATCAATCCGTGGAAAACATACACTTTGGGAATGGGCTAATTATCGCGTAAAACAGAGCGTCCTGGCGAAATTTTTAGACAAAATTATCCATCCAATTTTCGTACATAGATGGAGATCAGACTCTAAGACGTAGTAATTGTGGGACCAACAGCCGGGCAAGTGCTCCTCTTTCAGCGAGTAGCTTTTGATAAGACAAACTCGGATTAACCCTATCTATTTCACTGCATTTAGCTGAGATTTTTTGGTTGGTACTTTTTTTTGTACGTACATACTTAGTTCGTGGTACTAAGTTGTACCTCTAGAGAGAGGTAGGTACACACTCGAAAGGGAATTGTTAGGTATGGCACTCTAGTGTTGTACGTACCACAGTAAATACATTAGAGGGCAAAAAAAATTGTGTGTAGATAGTACAATACCTAGATACCTACATCTCTCTGTCAGTTTACCCTCAACCATTATCATGGAATCTGCAGGAATCGACACGGCAGTAGAAAACCTCCTGAATCCGAACTCTGATGAGTTCAATGTTTCGCTTCTTGATGATGTGATAGCTGTCGCTTTCTCCCCCACCGACCCACATCGAACCATGGCCAATCAAGCGCTCATCGAGCTGCAGGAGACACCCGGTTTTTGGACCAAGGCAGATACGATATTGGAACAGGCGAAGAATCCACAGAGTCGCTTCTTTGGACTGCAAGTGCTTGATGACGCTATCTGCACAAGGTAAGTTTTACTCATACCAGTCACTAATGGCGAGTGTTAGTTTTACCCGTACTAAGCCGCACCTAGGTGGAAAGTTCTCTCCACCGAACAGCGCAACGGAATCAAGAATTATGTCGTCGGAAAGGTCATTCAGGTATCTTCAGGTCCATCCTTGGCTAGTGGCGAGAAAGTTTTCCTTGGAAAGTTGAACTTGACACTGGTGCAGATTGTGAAACAGGAATGGCCGCACAACTGGCCTTCTTTTATTCCTGACCTTGTTGGTAGTTCAAAGACTAGCGAAGTGCTGTGCGAGAACAATATGCAGATCTTAAAGCTTTTGAGTGAAGAAGTCTTTGACTTTTCTCGTGACCAAATGGTGACCCAAAAGGTTAAGACACTGAAGGAAAGTCTGAACAGTGAATTTTCGGCCATATACCACCTCTGTGACTTTGTTCTTGTCCATAGCCAAAGTCCAAGTTTGTTAAAGGTTACTCTGCAAACGTTGCAACGGTTTCTGACATGGATTCCTCTGGGTTTTATATTCCAGACAAATTTGATCGAAACGCTACTGAATAAGTTCTTTCCAGAGCCATTGTTTCGCAATGATACACTCGATTGTCTCACTGAAATTGGAAATCTTTCTGACCTTGGACCAGAGTATGATCCTCTGTTTCGCACAATGTTCAATGGATTTTTGGAACGGCTTGGTCACATTTTCACGGCAGAAACTGACCTAGTGGGGCCATTCGAAAGTGGATCCGAGGATGACTGTGTCTTCATCCAGCATCTTGCACTATTTTTGACAGGATTTCTCAAGTCCCACCTACATGCTCTTGAACACCCAGATTCACAGCAGTCCCTTATCACTGGACTCCACTACATCATCCGTGTTTCAGAGGTTGATGATTTGGAAATTTTCCGCATATGCATTGAGGCTTGGCATATGCTATCATGCGAGCTGTATCAGACAGAAAATGAGTTCAATGGGGCTGGCTCGAAGACAGTGTCCCTTCGGGGTAGAAGTAATGCTGGCTTTGAATCACCAGACAGCAGGAAATCGAAGTACGGGCCAGTCCTTACTGGGGTGCGCCATGTCATTATTGCCAAAATGGCCAAGCCAGAAGAAGTGCTCATTGTCGAAGATGAGAATGGAGATATTGTCAGGGAAACTACCAAAGATACAGATGTGATTGCACAGTACAAAACTATGAGGGAAACCCTTGTCTATTTAACTCATTTGAACAGTGATGATACTGAGAACATAATGCTCTCCAAACTTACTGCCCAAGTTAGCGGTGCCGAGTGGTCCTGGAATAACTTGAACACTCTCTGCTGGGCCATTGGATCAATATCTGGTGCGATGACAGAAGATGAAGAAAAACGGTTCCTTGTCACAGTCATAAAAGATCTGCTTGGTCTCTGCGAACAGAAGCGTGGGAAAGACAACAAAGCTGTAATTGCCAGCAACATCATGTATGTAGTCGGACAATATCCTCGCTTCCTCAAAGCACACTGGAAATTTCTGAAGACAGTTGTGAATAAACTTTTCGAATTCATGCATGAAGTGCATCCAGGGGTGCAAGACATGGCCTGCGACACCTTTATGAAAATTGCGGTGAAATGTAGGCGGAAATTTGTGACTCTTCAAACGGATGAGCGAGTTCCCTTCATTTCTGAGCTAGTTGAAACCATGCCCAGTATCATCAGTGACCTAGAACCCCATCAAGTTCAGGCGTTTTACGAGGCCGTGGGGTACATGCTGAGTGACAATGGGCCAGCTGTTCCAGTAAATCGTGCTGAGTTACTCGTTAAGCTCATGGACGTGCCAAATAATAGGTGGCAAATAATCATGGAGCAGGCAAATATCTCTGTAGAGTCACTCATGGTACCCAAGACAATCAAGGAAATAATAACAATTCTGAAAATCAACAGGAGGACATGTGGGTCAATAGGGTCCATATATGCGAATCAGTTGCAGATTTTCTTCATGGACCTTCTGAATGTGTACAAGGTTTACTCTGAACGCATATCTGCAACAATATCGCAACAAGGAAGTGGTGCCACACAGCTGAGCCTAGTTCGGTCCATGCGGAGTGCCAAAAGAGAGGTTTTGCGCCTCCTCATTGTGTTTATTGAGAAAAGTGGCCCTCCAGAGGCTGCCCCTCAGGCTGTTGCGCAAGGATTTATCCCGCCGATTCTTGACCCTATTTTAGGGGACTATCAACGCAACATTCCCAATGCCCGGGACCCTGAGGTTTTGGCCCTTGTCGCAGCCATTGTGGAGAAACTTTCGAGTCACGTGCTATGTGACGTCCCTAGGATTATTGAAGCTGTGTTTGAATGTACTCTTCAAATGATCACCACTAATTTCGAAGACTTCCCTGAGCACAGAATTCGTTTTTTTGAGTTCATTAAGGTAACTGGTGAACTCGTGTCGCCATTCACATCCAAGCACTCTCTCACACTATCATTTTTTCTCAGACTGTCAATTCACACTGCTTCCAAGCTCTCTTCAGCATCTCAACAGAGCACCAGAAGCTTGTGGTAGATTCGGTTGTTTGGGCAATGAAGCACACAGAACGCAATGTGTCTGATGCTGTGAGTATATTGGCGTGTTCGCACCACCTCTCCCTTTGCTGCTGATGTGTTCTCTTTACCAAAAACAGGGTCTTATTATTCTTAATGAGTTGCTTCACAATGTGAGCAAGGCTCCAAACATTGCACAGAGCTTCTACCAGCAGTATTTGCTTGCGCTCATTCAAGATGTATTTGCTGTGATGACTGATCGTCTTCACAAGTCTGGTTTCAAACTGCATGCCACACTTCTGCGTTACATGATACATTTGGTTCAAATGAACCATGTTACTGTGCCCCTCTTCGATCCAGGTACTTCTTCACTTGGTCAGGCCAATTCGGTCCTACTACGCAGTCACATTTCTAAGCTTCTTCTTCGGAGCTTCCCAAATCTAGCCAGAAGCCAGGTATCTACATTTGTTGAAGGGATGTTTGATCTCAACAAGGATTTGCCTACCTTCAAGACACATCTGCGAGATTTCTTGATCCAGTTAAAAGAGTTCAGCATGGAAGACAACAGCTCTCTCTATGGAGAAGAGCAAGACGAAAAAAAAACGCTTGAATTGGAGGTCCAACAAGCTCATTTGAATGCCGTGCCTGGTCTTCTGAAACCCTCAGATATGATTGATGATGACCTCTGACTGGGCGAAGGAGGAGGAGAGGATTTTGGCTCCTCTTGCTTAGAATGAGTACCTTTTAGTCTGTTTACATCTTTTCAGTATCTATCGTCTAGTTTGGGCACAAGTTCGCGTCAACAGGCTATCGTACAGGATGATGATGTCTGGCATCATCTCACATCTTGACGCGTCTGCCTTCGCCTCTGTGCGCGCTTGTCTCAACTCACGTACGAAAGAACCCCTTGTACAAAGCATTGATTGTTACTGACAACGGGCTCAAGAAAACGTTAGATAGGATAAACCGGCGCCGTCAGTCCGTCCGTCTTGAGTTCTCTTTTCTGTGCACCAGCCTTGACGAGAACCCCCCGTGCGTACCAACCACCTACCTTCACCACCATGCGCGCTGCGCCATAGGTGATAGCTAACAGCCCACCCACACGCCTCCCATCGCTCCCACCGCCGCCGGCGCCCTCGCCGCGGCGTCCGGCAGTCCAGGGCGTCTATCGCAAGCTCGCCCTGAAGGTACACCCTGATCGGTATCGGTTGTGCGGCTCTCGGACGTACTCTAGCCGCCTGGCGACAAGTTTTCCGTACTAAAAAAGTACATACTCGCGCCAAATAATGTATGAATTCCTACGTAGCTTTTTGAACTATACAGAGCCGTCAATACTCGGATCTACTAGGTACGATCGAATCGAGAGGGGCATTCTTCAATATGAACAAATAAAATGCTGGATCGATCGTAGTAGGTGCGGGTACTTGTGAATCTGTAGCGGCCTTAGTGCCACCCACACCACATCCTATTCTGCAGATTCCAATACTTTCGCCATAACCGCTGTTAATTGCATGAAACTGGTGCCAATTATCATTCCCATGCTATCTGTGAGACCATATGGATGCCATCGCTGACCAACCTTCAAGGTTTGGTGCCGATCCTTTCTTGATTATCGACCGTGGCGGCGAACACCCGGCACATCCCGCGGTCTCTGAGAGGTCCGCGGAACGAGAGCCCCAATCGCCCCAATACCGCCATAAATACCGTCCCCGCCACCCATCATGCGTGTATGATCGATCACAGGTCCAATACTTGGTGGATCACGGCCATCTGTTGATTGTTGGACCCGTCCGGACTCAGCCATCAGCCGCCGTCTGTGCCACCCCGGGCGCAGTGCATATTGGCTCCGTGAAATTGCTTAGGAGCTAAAAATCTACACGCGAGATGAGCTCTCTTTTTCTTTTGCTTCTTTTCTTAACAGGAATCCAGTTAAGTCTCCCCACGGCCGGTGCAGATGCAGATTTGAGCTGGGATGTCGCAGGAAATGATCCGGATCTCGGCTTCTCGTGGAGCGATTGGCCCGATTCAAGATTCCACGGGATTCTTAGCTTACTGCTCATTCCAATGGGCTCATGACCCAAAAAAATATTCACCATGCGAGTTAAAGATGGCCTTTTTTGGCGCATTTTGGCTCGTTTTCGCGGGGCGGGAGGGGCCGTTCGCGCCCGTTTTGGGCGCCAACAAGGGCCACGGACCCAAAAAATTGCGCTGAATGCATCCGGAGCATTCCCGATGCCATAAAGGGGGGAAAGGGGGGCAAAAGGGGGGACTTGACACTCGGGGGGAACCCCCCTCGGCCGCCCGCAAAATTTTGGCCGTCTCGGGCTCGGTCCGGGGGTGCTGTGAACCCCTGCGGGGCACGGCAACAAAGGACAAAGGGGTGGCATCCTCAGAATTTCGGGCCAAATGGCCTCCTTTTCTAAGACACGTGTCTTATCCTGAGTGTCACATGTTGATGCCCCGACATCACGGGGCGATAGAGCACAAGCACGGCTTTCAAATGCGCCACTGGTCGCCTCCTCGATCCCCGTTGGTGGCGCACAGCGCCACTTTCCGCGCAGCAATTCTGAAATTGGGCCTATGCACATACCTAGCTGGATTCCTGTTAAACGAAGGAGGCTCCGGCCAGAATGATGATCCTCCGTCAAGGTAAAAAAACTTGTGGAAAAATAGTGGGTCATGCTGACACCCGAGGGTGAAAAGAGGTTTGGGAGAGGGGGGGGGTGTTGTCCCCCCCCCCGCCACGCTATCACAGAGAAAGGACCTTATCTTACCTACTCATACCCAGCTAGGTACGACAAACGGAGCCTGAGCTACCGCGTTTCAATACTACTCTTCTCTACTTACTCATATCTAATAAAAGCCGGTAGCAAATGAAAATTAATACTAATTCCTACGTGAAAAACCTAAAGGTGTCCTGCCCATTCCGAAAGGGGGTCAATTGGTGACGGAGGCCCTCTCTCAACGCCACTTTATCATGGCGGCCGCCCTAACGGATCCGCCGGAACGGACTCACAGCATAAAGTATTTTTACCATCGGATAGAGAATGCATTCCCGATGCAGAAAAATAATTTCCGGCTGTCATATCACCAACATTGGCTATGATATGGCCATGGCCGTGCTACTAGGTGACGACTAGCAAATTCGGTGCCATGGTGCCCCTCCTCCACCGTGGCGGAAGCTAGAAGTAGCGCCAAAATGCTCATAGCATGCCGCATCACGGGCTACAATGGCCATCAATATGTTTTATGACTCGCCAGAGCACGCCCGATATGGTGGTACCCTTGGTTAGCACTTTGGGGCATGAGGGGCCGACGTGGTTTTGGCCGCGCTAGTTAGGGCGGCCGCCATGGTGTTGAGTGGCCTCCGCCACCCGCCACGCCGCACGCACGATTGGCCCTTTTCTCTCTTTTTGTCTCTACGTAGGAATTACAAACTTTCTACGTACGGGAGCTTCCCGGCAATTCGCTCCGGCTTATGGTTCAATTCTACCTAGGTACCGCAGAAGCATACCAAAAAAGATTCAGTTGACTGCCACCTTAAAAAGAGTGAGCCCATGGCTCTCTCGCCTCTATTCTCTCCGCTCGTGGCTCTCATAGCTACAAGCGCAACTGGCCATGAGTCGGATTGCTTACCAAGTATCTAGGCTTGGCATGCGAGTAGTCGCCGTCTCTCGAGTCGCACTCGCTCGAACCTCCACTCCCAACTAAAACTAGGCCTAGAGGTACGCCCGCACCTCTCTAGACCAAGCTTCTGAAAAGGCTCGAGCCTTTTGAAACGGGTGGGAGCCTTTTAGTGCCGATGATCACCGAAAAGTTTCATTGTGAGTCGCATATCACATGTGACCTTCACACTGGCTCCATCCGGTGTCTTCCTGGGGTGGGCGCCCCGCGGAGTAAAGAACTATCTAATCTCTCGTAGCCACTTTAACTTTACCAACTGAGACACACAAACTTCGGTACCACCTTAATAAAATTTTTGGCCCACGGATTGCAACCGCCTCTTCGAGACGATCATTCTTCTATTCCGCATGCCCACCTATCGTACCTATTGTACGTACTAACTCGAGAAAAAGTTGAAAAGGAATTCGTAAAAAACCCTGAATGTTGTCCTAGCCATCATCGTACTGTGATAATCTCGGGAGCTTCCATTGCGACGGCTCAGCCGAATACGATGGAATGTCCAGCCCTTTGCACACATCATTAATCTCGTTCTCTGACAATTGAATGGTGTTGTGTATCCAGAGGCTCTCCCCGAAATCGGATATGATCCGTGTCAAAACGTATCCTTTTGAGGCCAACAGCGCCCTCAACTTCTTGTTTGCCCTTTCGATTGTTATAAAAGAGAACGTGTAATCATGCCAGGGAAAGTCTTTCATTACGAGGTATTCTGCACCCTCCACATCTAAGGAGAAGTAGTCGATCACGCTTGGGACGTTGGCCTGCCGGAAAACAGTTGCCATTGAGACAAGATTGCGTTTCTCTTCCGATTGTCTTCCCGCATTGTCTAGCCCATCTGCCACAATGCCGCCAGTTACCCCCCTTGATAGCACGACGCCCACCTCTTTACCATCCTCTTCTTCTGGGCCGCCCACAAAGGCTCCAATAATTACACATGTTCGATGCGAGGCGAGCCCGTACCAGTATATCGGATTGGGTTCTAACTCACATTCAGGTGATGCATGTTAGTGCACTTCACACAGAAACGGAGATACAAATATTAAAGACAACACGCACCTAAACAGACGCCATTCCACCCCCTCCTCTCTAGGCTATAGGTGTTGGAATGCACCAGGGGATGGTTCGCTGCGAGATCCACGAAGAAGGGAGTGCCGGTGAAATTCTTAGTCTTTGCATGGTAAACCTCCAACAACTTGACTATTAGACTATCCTGACTTGACTGGGAATACTTTCCTGCAAATCCGGGAAGGTTTGTCCTAGAATAAACATATATCGGATGAAACCCATCGTCAATACTTTTTTGGATGGGCAGGTCCGTAGCGTCCCACGCACCGCTGGTCGAACTGTCGTGGTTGTGGGAGCCTATGGTGGCGGTGTTAGCTTGCAGATGGGCCGCAAAGAACATCGCCGTGGCCGCCGAGATGACCAGCGTCACGGCGAACCGGGCCATGGCCGACAGTCGAAGATAGGCACGCCGCCGCATCTGAGCGCAAAAAATGAGGAGCCTTAACCGATTTCTCGCGCCCCCCAAAATCTCATTTTTTTCGGGTGTTGGTGTTTTGGTGGGTACCAACCAAAAATTTTGGGTTGGTAGTCAAAAAGCGCTTTTTGCATTGGAATTAGTACTAAAAAAAAAGCGATCTTGTCAGACTCAACATCCGTGAAAAACATACACTTTGGTAACGATAAATTGTATCAATAAAATGAGTTCATTCGGCTAATAACAGAGTAAAAGAGAGCGTTGTCAGCAGAGTAAAAGAGAGCGTTCTCTGACAAAAATATCCATCTAATATCTTGTAAATATACGGAGACTAGAGTCTAATAGAGATGTAATTGTGGGACGGACAGCCGGTCAGAAAGAGCTCCTCTTTCAGCTAGCTTTTCTAAGAAAAATGACAGACGGGAATGCCTTCTCGCACTTCGGTCACTGGCAACCACAGTCACTACGACCACGCCACAAGTTGGACACAGCAACAACGCATTGGACAACTAGCGAATCGGACTGGAATGATTACCTTACTTGCA
>JALLAP010000785.1:0-14434 GCA_036939355.1 Thalassiosira profunda | reverse complement strand
TGCTCCTGCAGGATTTGGCCGTGGCGCCATTATTGGTGATCCTGCCGCTAATTGCAGATGTGGAGGGCGTGGGGACTGGAGACGGAGGCGCCGATCCAATCGCGTTGGGCATTTTGGCGTTCAAAGCCACAGTGGGCTTTGGGACGGTGCTGGCGCTGGCGAGTGTGGCGCTGCGGAAGGTGTTCCAGGTGGTGGCGAGCAGCCGCTCGAGCCAATCCTTCGTGGCGGCCAGTCTGCTAGTCGCCGTGGGGATGGGCGTGGTATCGGATTTTCTGGGTCTTTCGTCGACAACTGGAGCGTTCGCAGCGGGCGTGCTCCTAGCCGAGTCGGGATACCGAGCGCAAATTGAGGTGAGACAAGTTTCTGAGTGTTCATACCACATGCCTAATTTGACATCAACTGGTTACTCATTGCACCACCCTATGTTGCGTCTAGGCGGACATTAAACCATTCGAGGGCATTTTATTGGGGGTATTTTTCATCACGGCTGGCTCAGCGCTTGATCCGCAGACCGTGATTGACTGTTTTCCAACGCTGGTAGCGGGCATCACCGCTTTCCTGCTTATCAAGTTTGGGGTGATATATTCTGCCGGTGGCGCCCTTGAACTCACGCGGGGAGACGCGGCCCGTGTCGGCCTTCTGCTTGCCGGTGGGGGTACGTCTACACTGGTGTTCTTTGCGTTCGAGAGCTGATAGCAGCTCATTGTGTTTCCCTTGCTTCAATCTCTTGCAGGTGAATTCGCCTTTGTTGTGTTCAATCTGGCGAAGGAGACTGGTATTCTCACGGATAGTTTGGCAAGCTTGCTGACGGCGAGCGTCATCATTTCCATGGCACTGACGCCGTTGCTGGGCGAAGTGGCTGAGTACGTGGGAAATCAATTGGACGCACAGGAGGTGCAGGAGGTNTCGATAAGGACGGCAACGGAGAGATCTCGGTGGAGGAGCTGCAGAACATTTTCACATTGGCAGGAGAGAGAGGTGAGAAGTGTTGACTTCATCTGAAAAGCACTGGACTGTTACATTGATTGCTGAGCACTAATCAATTACTCTCATGATTGTCAGACGGAGAAGGGAAGTTCTTATCGATGGATCAAGTGAAAACAATCATCAATCGATTCGATGACAACAGCGACGGCGTCTTGCAATACGAAGAATTTTCCCAATTGTGGATGGCCAAACGTCGCTCTGCGATGAGCGAGGAGGCCCTTCGTCGGGCAGTTGTTGTCTGTGGATACAATGAAGTGGGCCAACAATTGTGCGCTCTGCTCGACAAGTCCAATATCGCCGGCATCCCCTACATCGCTTTTGCAAGGAAGACGGAGCAGATTTCAGCTAGCGTTGCTGTCGGAGCTCGAGTTGTTTATGGCGACGGAACTAGCCCAGCGCTGATTCGCGCCGCAGGTGTGCAAGAGCCAACCGCGATAGCAATCACCTATGAAGAGCCGAGCAGGTGCCTCCAGGCCACTGAATTGTTGAAGGAGGCTTTCCCCGACACGCCCATCTTTGTTCGCTCCAACGACCAGTCCAGTGTGAAGAAATTGATAAAAGCTGGCGCTACGGAAGTCATAGTGGCCACAGGCAGGGTGGCCTCGGGAATGGGGCGGCTGTTGGGAGTGCGGAAGAATGCTCGTTACGGAGGCATCCTCGACGACGCGGGGGCGGCCATTGCGTTTGGGAACCTTGCCAACTCGCTCTACCCGCCAGTGGCCAAGGAGTCTGGCGGCCAAAAACTGTCTGGCCTGGCGGAAGAAATTGACTCGGATGACCGGGAAGAAACACGCAAGCTGTTCCGGCTCTTCTCCACGTCGCTCAGCCTTAACGACGACGGAGAGGCGCAGCTCTCAGAATTGGTGGATGAGCTCCTGCGGACGTCTGAGTTGTTCGTGACGGACGAACAGGTGGCCAACCTGTTAGGATGCGAATCCTTGGACGGGCAGTGCGAAATGGAGGCAGGAGAAAGACTAGTTTCATTCTCGGAATTTGTGGCGCTGTATCGCAAGAACATAGCATTGGGGAAAGAGCAGGACAGCGTCAGCAAATGATCAGATATCTAGTCCGAAGCAATAAGTACCTAGAGGCGCAAACACTTACCTACCTAGAGATGGAGTTGAGTCGACTGACTGGCCACCACCAACAAGACGGCTAGCTAGCGGTCCTCGGATCTGGCTCGATCCTCGGAGGACCTGCGCCTCCACCCTGCCGGCAGAGATTTCAGTTTGGGGGTCCCCCTCTTCGAAGAGAGACCCGTAACATACGAGAACTGGTGTTCCTCCGGGAGTGCCCCGGCCAAAATGTCCAAGATCCACTCGTTCAGGCATCCATCGTCGCAGCATCGTCGGAAAAAGGCCTGTAGGGTGTCCACCTTCTCTTTTGTGTCGTCCATAAGATTGATCACCGCGTGCATCATCCCCACATATGTAATGCTATCCGCTTTGAGACCTGCTTCAGCCAACGAGTCGAAAGCCGACGTGGCGATCCAGAGGGCATCCATCTTCGCCATCTCGTCCCCATCTGCTTTGCCGCATGCTTTTATCAAGATGTTGAAAGAAACCACAGACGGCTCGCATCCAATGTCCTCCATTTTCACAAACAAATCAAGGATCCTGCGTTCTCTGTCTGGGTAGTCGCTTTCGGCCAAGCACAACGCCGCGGCAATGAAGACACTCTCAACACTGACAGGCCCATCTCTCTTCTTGTTGTGTTCGATGACTTCGTCCAGCAATGTCATAGCACGCGAAACTCGATCAGGGTCTTTTCCGTTGCCCCACTGCAGTGCAGAGAAAGTGAGGGTTTCGTTGCATGCAATGAGGCTGTTGATCACACACCGTACTCACAGCTTCTATACAGAGTGCGTACGATATCCCGTCTGGCGAACAGCGCTTCCAGCCTGCCTCATCGGACAAGGCCACCATCTTTCTTAGCAGAGCCTCCGCCTTATTACCACGTCCTTCTGTCTTGTAGCCTGCAAGGATGGTGTTGAACATGACGTTGGTCTTTTTGGAATCATCGACCTCCCATAGGATGCGCTCCGCTTCTTCTGTAAGGCCGCTCTTGGCGCACGCGTCCATTGCCACCGCAAGAGTCATGGAATCGGGCTGCGCTTTCACATTTCCCTCCTTGTATTGCGCATTCATTTCGTCCAGCAGCTTCAACACTTTTCTCCCGCCATCAGGGTGATTGACATGCGTCTTCATCACGGCCGTGTACGTGATTACATCTATTCTCAGGGCGTGGTCGGGAGATTGTCAGAACATGCAGCCTTCAGCCCAGCGTCGCAAGCAGGAAGACTTACCAGGCCTCAAGAATCGACTCTTTGTGAGCTCATACTTGTCGACCAATCGTCGGAGAACTCTTTCAGCGCGCTCCGGAGTGTCGCTGCCCGATCGTCGCGACCAGGCATCAATCACTACACAATACCAAACGTAGACGAGAGATTCATCAGAGCCATCAGTCATCTGGGCCCGAAAGTACTTGACATGACTTCTTCACTCACCTAGATTGTACACAACGTTGCTGAGCATTTCTTTGGGGTTGGGCGACTTCCTGTGCAGAAACAACTCTTCCATTTTGTCCAGGTAAGATTCGGCGTGCTCCGCCGTTGCATACTCGTTATCGGCTTTGGCCCAGGCGTCAATTACAGCGCCATAGCACTTCGATGATGAATGATAGGACGAAAAGCAACGCATGGTGAATGAGCCGACATACAAAATAGGCTGAAACAATGATGGATGGTCACGTACAATAGGATTGGGTTGGAGCTCTGGGTAGCCATGTTTCTCATGTAGCGATTCCAGGCGACGGAGCAATTTCTCGCACTGTCGGGCGCCCTCAACCCCCTTCCCCGCCTTCGCATAGGCATCCATGACTGTAACAAAATGAAAGGAGCTCGGCTGGATGACCTCCTTGTCGTGGTGAAACGCCCCGTCCCGTTGCATTGGAGTTTCGGGGACATCCCCGCTTTCCTTGCTCCGACGCTCGCGGTCGCTCAGGCCGATCATCCACTCCAGCACCCGCTCAGCGTTCGTTGCCCCCCAAGCCGCGTTGTCCCTGTCCGACGCCACCTCGGCCTTCCACCGCCGCGTTTTCTTCCAGTACTGATCGTCCTTCTTCAGAATCCGATCCGCCTGAGCGTACATCGATATCATCGTGCCGAACGTGACGTTCGACGGGCGGAGCGTCCCGTCCCGGAACCCCGACCTTTCGTACCGCGTAGTCATTTGAGACAGAACCTCTTCCGCACGTGCGAGGTCTTTTGCGTCCCGGTCTTCGGCACTGCTCGCAGTGAACCGCCTCTGGAGGGCATTCATGAGGATGGAATACGAGTAGACGTCGGGCGGGGCCTGGTGGTTGGGTCGTTCCATTCGACGCAGCAACTTCCTGGCGGCATCGACGTCTCCCCGATTGGCGTAAAGGGTGAGCAAATTGTTGTAGGATATCGTGTCCGGCCGGGCCAACGTGCCCTGAGAATTGCTCATCCTTTCTAACAACTTGTTGGCGTGCGAGACAGCATCGGCATCCATTGAGCGCGCCCAGCAACTCAGGACGTGGTTGCACAGCTTGGACGAGGGCGTGGTGTCCTTCGCTGTCGCCTCTCCGCTGGAGCGCATCCCCTCCAATCGATCCAAAATCCTCTGCGCTTTCCGCGCCGCATCCTTGGCCAGTTTGGGATCGCACCGCGACCACCCCAGCGCCACCGACTGGCACAAGACTTCGGTGCTCAGGGATTCTTTCCGGCCCCTCTGGTTCCGAACCCCACCACGCTCTCCGTCACTGAACCCCTCCTCTTTTGCGCGCAAAACATTTCCCAACAGCTCGTCTGCGAGTGATACCAGCGTGGCGAGTTGTTTCGGATCGGACCGCTGTCCGCGTCCCCAAGCTTTGGACAGGAGCATGATGAGCTCGACGGTCGTGCGATGCCACGACGCCAACGTCGCCGGCAGAGCCGAAGAAATGTCGCTAGGGAATCTGCGCACGTGGTCGGTCGCCCGCTGCTCCAGATGGGAGAGGTAGGACTGCCAGTCGCCGCGCGGGCGATTTGGGCCGCCTCCGTCCCTCCAATATTTGCGTCGGTCGTTGTCGCGTCTATCGTTTCTACCACCGGCGTCAAAGGGCCGTTGCCTCCGTCGCTGCGGCGGCCCATCGGGCGATTTGGACGATTCCAATTGGAGGTCCTTCCACTCTCGCGCGCCGACGGCGGACCGATGGAAGGCGCGAGTTGCAAGTTGTGCGGGATGTACACGAGGCGTCGATGATGATGGGTCGCAGCCCAAATTGCAACTCTCAAAGAAGAGCGGACGCGGATGGGCCCCGCGGCGAACGGCGGCACCGCCGCGGCCTACGGCCGATTGCCCCGCACGGACGAGAAGGTGCGGCAGCATGGTTGGCCGGAGGGGTCGGGGGCGGAGGAGAGGGGCAGGAGCGAGCGAGGCTGGCTGGGGGCAGACAAAAGCTCTCGTGGCCACTCAAACTCCTGCTTGCCCCTACAACAATAGATAGTTGCTAGTTGCCCCTCAAACCTCGCCCCGCGCCGCAACAACACCATGGCCCCTCCCTAAGATGGTCGGCGCCCGGGCCCTCCTTTGCATGTACGTCGCCTCCCTCCTCGTCGGAAAGCAGCCCCTCGTCGCGTCCTCGCATCGCCTCCCGTCCGCCCTTCAATCTTCGCGCGCCTCATTCGGGAGTGTCCGACATCAGGTGCATCGCCATCATCGGTGCCGCGGGCCCACCGCCTTTGCAATTCGCAGTAGTCAGTCCCTGCAGCGTCGGACGGGGAGTCGAGCCATGTCCCCGCCCCGCGGAACGTCGCCATCCATGTCGGCCGTCGAAGATACCTCCACCCCCCACGCGTCGCACTCACACACGCACAAGATGACCGCCCAGCGCGTGCCGGCCACTGACCCCTCGCTGCAGCGGTGCGGGGCCCGCCTCCGCGCCGGGAATCTCGTGTCCTTCCCCACCGAGACCGTTTACGGCTTGGGATGCCACGCCCTCGATCCCGTCGCGGTGCAAAAGGTGTTTGACGCCAAGGAAAGGCCGCTGAGCGACCCGCTGATCGTGCACGTGACAAAGAGCGAGGACGCGCTGGAATTGTGGGCGGCATCGTCCTCCCTCCCAAACGATGGCGGCACTGATAAAGAGGGAGAACAAAAGGATATACAGCAAATCGAACGACAGGCGCTCTCTGTGATCACGCAGCACTTCTTCCCCGGCCCGCTGACGCTGGTGGCCAAAGCGCACCCCTCCATCCCGCAAATCCTAATGGCCGGCACAGGCTACGTCGCGTGCCGGTCGCCCTCCCACCCCGTGGCGCGGGCGTTGATCGACGCGGCGGAGTGTCCCATCGCGGCGCCGAGCGCCAACAAGTTCGGCCACGTCAGTCCGACGTTGGCGGGGCACGTGATGGACGATCTGGGGAGGGAGGACGTGTGGGTGGTCGATCCATCGATGGGGGTGGGTGGGGATGCCGATCAGAATGGCGCAGGGCACGTGTGCCAGGTGGGCGTGGAGAGCACCGTGGCCAAGATTGAAATGCATTCCAACAACCCATCGGCAGCCGACGACAACATCGTGGGGAGCATCACTATTCTGCGGCACGGGGCGGTGTCCTCCCAATCCATACGGGATGCTCTGGAAACGGCCAATCTGGCGCAATACTTTGACGTGGCGGACAGCATCAAATTTACATCAGAGAAGATCCACAACGTCGCGCCGGGGCAGACGGTGAAGCATTACTCGCCCAACGTGCCCTGCTTCATGGTCGGTGCATCGCGGCAATCACAAACTGAGGAACGGCTGACGGACGACGAACGCGACATCTTGTCCCGGTCGGTCATTATTGATTTTGGAGGGAGGCTGGCCCACTACCGACAGCACGCTCTGGCGTACCGGGACCTCAGCCCTGATGCCAACGCCTCTGACGCCGCCTCTGGCGTATTTGAAACGCTGCGCTGGTCCGAGACTATCGAAGGAGCCGTGCGCGTGTTCGTCCCCGAGATTGTGCTCGAGAACGGAGAGGGGGCGCTGGCGCTGGCGGTGAAGGACAAATTGACGAGGGCGGCGAGCGCGGTGGTGGTGGATGCGTTCCGATGACCCCGTTGGTCAATGAGAGTAAAATTGTAACTTGATTATCCTTTCTCGTGCCCTTGCACTCAGCCCGGGAACCGTGCATGTGTTTGGTCATGCACCTTTCTAGACATTGACATCTTTCTCTCTCGTCAGAATGAACAAAGATCCCTTGTTGCCCCTCCCAATCCTCAGATTATCGGAGATGTACGTAACCTCCAACCACCCTGCATCAAATGTGCCCTTAATCGCGGCCCGAATGTCGAACAAGAAGCTGATGTCAATTGTTGGACCGACGTTGAGTGCGATCTTCGCCGTATCGAACCCGACCACCGCCCGCAACGGCACCTTGCTGCTCTGGCGGAACCCACCCCCGACAGTCACCTGTCCAATCCCCGCCATAATCTTGTTGGTTACCCTGCTATTATCAATGTCAAAGGATTGCAAAGCCGGATCCGAGCTTGCATCTACGGGGATACCTCCGCCAGAAACAGATCCGGCGGTGCCAAATTGGCGGGTTTCGATGTTTGCGTCTCCCTCCGCCGCATCAACAGCCACCCATTTGTCGTCTCCCTCACTGTCCACGTCGATCTCGCTCGGTGCAGTGTATTGCAAATACCAGTCGCCATCTAGCATCGATTTCGCCTCATCCACATTGGAAAGAAGCGTTGGACTCGGCGGCGACGCAGTCTCCATCTTCCTCACAAGCGACAGAACGCGGGCCTGCGTCGCGAGGTCGGCATCCTTGCCGTTGCCCGTGTTGCTGATCGCCGCCAGCAGTTGGGATTCCTCAGAGGCCAGCTTCTTTCCGCCGCCAGCTGCTGAGGTTGGTGCGGGCGGCTGGAAGATGTTGGTTAGGCCCGGGAGGTTGAATGCCGCGCCGCGGCCGAGGCTGGCGGCGGCGAGGAAGAGGACGGCCCGCATGGTGGAGGAGGAAGAAGTGGAAGCAAGTAAGGAGTAGAAGTACGTAAATATACGTAAACTCAAGGAGATTGCAACCTGATCCGGCCGTGTTGCATGTTGCAACCGCCCCCGCCCCCCCCCGTCCCCCGTCCTCCGACGCCACCACGCGGCTGCAATGGCGAAGAATGGCCAGGGGACGACGCATTGCAAGCTCGACTCTCTGCATCGCTTGGATTCTCGCCTCGGCCGGACTATCATCTGCATTCCTCTCACGCAATTTGCGCTCAATTGCAACTATGTCTGCAGTGGCCGATGATGGTGCATCCCGCCCGCCTGCGAAAGCGGCCGCTCAAACATGGGATGGCAATCCACCAAGCGTGCATCGCTACGAGAGTCCGTTCTTTCCCGCGGGCGACAACGATGCGATCGCCTCGGCGCTCGTAATGCTCAACACCCCCATCGCACCGAGCGGGGCATCCGACGGCAAATTGGCCGGGGTGCTCGGCGCGTTGTGGGACGCCTCCTCCTACCGCGTCTGCGCCGACGGCGGGGCGAATCGATTGTACGATGCCACCGCTGCCATTGCAGTGGAAGGGAGAGAGGGCGGTGAAGAGTATCTTCCGGATGTTATCACGGGAGATTTGGACTCGGTCCGGGACGATGTGCGAGAGTACTACGCGGCGAGGGGAGTTGCAATTGTGCGCGTCGAGGACCAGAATCATCACGATTTGGATGTGAGTGTGCAATTCATGAAGTCATTTGCCATGATTGGATGATGCGCTTCATGTATTATCTTTTGTGCCCAATCACCGAGCAGAAGTCACTGATTGCGGTAGAAAAATGGATGGCGAAGGCATGCAGCGACGGGAGAGCATCCAGAGCCTTCATCTACGGAGCCTTTGGAGGGCGATTCGACCAGGAGATGGGGTGCGTCAACGCCATTTGCGTGTGGGGAAAGAAGGAGGCATTTGCACGAGCGACGCTGGCACTGTACAACGAGGAAACGTGCGCCTTTGCGCTGAAGGAATCGCCGGCGACGAATGAGATATGCCTCAGATTTCCTGGGGATAGATTGGAGAACGAAGATCAGAATTATCAGGTGGGCGAGGGGCCCACGTGTGGCCTCATTCCCATCCTAGGTCGTTGCGAGAAGGTGATAACGACCGGTCTCAAATGGAATCTGGACGGAGACGTGCCCCTCGAGTTTGGCGGGCTCGTGAGCTCGTCGAATCGAGCGCTGGACGGCGTGGTGACGGTGAAAACGTCCTCCCCCATGCTGTTTACGGCGGAGATTATCGTGAAGCACAGATGACGACATGCAGGTAGAAGGAGATAGAGCATCTCTATGAATTATCGACGCAACAAATACCAAGATTCAATGAGCCAACCAACCAATCAGCGTCACCGGAAAGCAAGACAGAAGCGCCCACAAACCGCCATTGGATAGATAGGGCCGTTCAGGTGCTTCGACAATTCCCACCAATCAACACATATCAAACTTATCACACTCGTCGCCGCTCCACTGGGACATCGAACCATACATCGAGCCGTCGACGCTGAGAAAGTCTTCCTCGTACTTTCGGACGCCCATGTACTGCAGCTGGGAGTCGAGGCCGCTCTTCATGAACCAATCTTCCTCTTCGATTTCCTCCCGCTTCTTCTTCTTGACGAAGCGACTGGCGTTGAAGACGACGACGAGCGAAAACCACGCCCACCGCGGAAGGAGCGGATCGCTCTTCTTGCTCGACGAGGTGCCATTGGTTGTTGCTACGGACGTTCTGGTTAGAGACGGCTGCGACTGGAGCCTTCGTTGCGTGGTCGTTGATGAGCCTTTGGGCGTCTGCGAGCGTGGAAAAGCGATTGTTGTTAGCGGGAGCTGGGGTGCTGTAATTGATTCAGTCGCGAAGAAGCAGTGGAGCCACTCACCTTCTGAGCAGTGGCAGTCGACGCATAAGAGTGTATGATGCGGGCGCTCGAGCCAGTTGCTGACTGATCGACGTTGGAGTCGAGAACGTAACGCGTTCCATTGACCACGAGGCCCTGCGGCGCTGCGTCGCGACTAGCACCAGGGTCCGGAACCAAAATGGCAATCGTCCACAGCAACGAGAAGGCTAGGACGACGCCAACTGCCGCTTGCAGGCCTCTCTCGGAGCGCATCGTTCCAGCAGCGTGTTGTAGTGGTGGAAAGAGGCGTTGCCTTTGGTTGTGGCGTTCGAGAGGGTCGACCTGGCGTGGAGAACGTGTTTATTCATGGGGGGTCGAATTTGGTGATTCTCAGCAGTCATGCGTGGTCTAAAATTGACTGGACACACCAGTCGCACGTAGAAGTGAAAGTGTTTTGGGGAAGCCACAAAAGGGGCAGTTCGAGTCGAGTTGGATCTCCTTGTTCAACTCTCTTGCTCGCAAATTTAACGCCTCCTTCTTCTTCGCAACGAAAAGCGTCTCGGACGGCCCGCAACCGCCAGCTCTCGGGAATCGACTGCTCTTCTACCCCGCAGCCGTTTCCTCGCATTTCTCGCCCCGAGCCTAATTCTCTTCATCACTGACCTGCGTTCCACTGCCTCAGCGCTAGGGTTGCGATCCGATTCTCCCACATCTTTCTGTCGCCGTAAATACTCTTCTGCCTGCTCAACAACCTCACGGTAAATTGTCCCCAACGAACCACCTGACTCTTCCCAGCACATTTGTGAGGCATGCTTGCTGTCAAGAGCTATCCTCTTGTGCTCGACAAATCCGGGCGGGAACGCCTTGTCAAAATCGATACGGCCATCGCCCGGCACGGATCGACCGCTCACGTAGTCGTAAGACCACGGATTCAGAGGAGATCTGCCTTTCCTCGTCACGCTGTTTTGCGCCGCCGTCTGCTTGCGTCGACGTATGATTTGATTGACCGTGGGTACGGCATCCGATGCCATTGCCACCAACGGAGGAAAGTTGTACCCTTCGCCCAATACACTCTGCCCTTCGCCTTCGCCCAACACGTCCTTCCGCCACTTCTTTGCGGCTGCCATTTGAATCCTCATGTGTTCTTTGTAGGCGTCCCTTTGCTCGTCAGTGAGAAGATCATCGTACTCGGGCCCAAAGATGCCAATGTCCAGCCTTTCCCATTCCTCAACGTCGTAGAAGTCGAAGTATGCATTGCGGCCGTCGATTTTTGGCTGGAACTTTGCCTCTTTGCCGATACCGGACTTGTCCCAGCTAAATTGGCTCTCGTCCAGGTCACTCCTCTCTGAGACGTCGACAAACCTATCTTCGCAACGGTCCTTTGTGATGGGAAAGAAGGACCAATGGCTGCTCATGCTGAATTGTTTGTCAGGCGTGAATTGTCTGCAGCGGTCGAGCTCGGTGTAGTAGCCCTTGTGCAGGTCCTGTAAATATTGGATGCCCGTTTCAAACGGAACCCCGACAACCGTGCAACCCGGGCGGTACTTCTCAGGATTCTCTCTCATTGCAGCAAAAGTCATCAATCCGCCAAGCGAATGCGCGAGGATCTGCACAGGCTGGCCCGGAAATGTATCTTCGCAGAATTGATGCAGCGCAGTGCACAGCTCGGGAAGAGGTCGGCGCCAATCGTATGCGAAAACTGCTGTGGGCCGGCAGTGCCTCAGAGAGTGATGGGATTGTTGCTCTTTTGCCGTTTCGTTCCGGAATGCCCAGTTGGACGCACGCTCCACAAAGGATCCCGCCCTATCGACGATTCCTTTTTCACTCGCCTCTTCTGCAGCTTCGTCATCTTGGCCAAGAAAGGATTCGGTGGACTCCACCTTGCCATCGTGGCGCCGTGCGTGGTACTCGATATCAATTTCCCGCAGCATACGCGTCACATGGCCGTAGAAAGGGAGAAAGTTCAGGTCCACGTAGTTCGTTGCGTTCTTGCTCCCCACATTCAATTCGATGATGTGATCCACGATGCCATCAGGGACGAGATCCCCTCGATGCTGCCGCGGGTAGTGCGACGAAAACTCATGCCCCTCCTCTCCCTTGGCCGGGGGAGTGTAATCATATGTCAACGGAAGGGACAAATCCCTCGCTTTGTCGTTGTCGGGCCGCGGTGGAAAATTCAGCAGGTTGCCCAGAGTCAGCCACGCTCTCTTCTTCCTGGTGGATTGTTTATCGGTGGCCATCTGACTGGTTGCATCATTCTCGAAGGCAAGATGGGTGCCTTTCATCCCTGGCACGAAGACAAGAGGCACGTCCACAACCTTCCATTTGTCCTTTGCAGATTTGTCGGCATCTTTGCCAAAGCCTCTGCCTGATGTCGAAGATGATGTGGCGTATGACACGTGCAGAGGAGCGCCTCGTTGTTGCCTTGCAGCCCGCATCTGCGGGCCGACGATACTCGCGCTGCCCCGGCCCACGAAGGAGCACACAGCGCGGGAAGCCACCATGGCGGATATTGTCGACATTCTGGTCCAGAGAATGATTTGCAGGAGGATGATTGCCCTATCTCTCAAGCGAAGAAGTGAAAGTGTCATCAGGGAACATTGCAATCGGGTGCACCAAAATTGCAGCGCGTTTGTGTTCACGTCTGGGAGGCAGATCCGCACGCCGCTGCACAGGAGGGCGAGGGAAGAAGCAGTGACGGAGCAGGGGATGTCGTTGGCGGGGGACGAGGGAGCAGAGCTGGATGACGGGCGAAGCTGCCGGGGCGGGCGAGTGGATGATGGAGAGGAAGCAGCGGTACAGAGGTGACCCTAACCCTAACCCGAAATACAACCCAACCCTAACCCACATCAAACCTGCGCGCTTTCTCCTCCCACACCACCCCGCACCAGCCATCCCCACACCCCTGCCCCCTGTCGCGCCCCCTCGCGCTATCCGTCAATGCCGGGCGCATCCATTTCGGCGCGCTCCCTGCTGAAACGAGTGCTGTTGGTGACTTTGAACATGTCTTACATCTTCCTTCGATCGAGCGCGGCGAGGTCGATTGCACACATCACATCGAGATGCCCACCACAGCGATGCAGACCCACATTCTGCAACAACAATGAGTTGCATGGGCGGTTCACCATCTATCCAACATCTCGCCCGCCCACGCGTTATTTGGCATCTCTGCAAAGCGAGGATGCTTCTTCCGTCGAGGATACCCCGCTAACTAAATCCACCAAACCCAAATCGCGCAAACAACGACGACGAGCCACCCAACAGCTCAAGCTCACGCGCATCGACAAGCTCCTCGCCCACCGGGGCGTTGGCTCCCGATCGCAGGTGTTCGAGCTTGCAAAGGCGAGGCGCATAACATATGCGCCGCATCCCGACGCGCCCCACTCGGAACGCACCCGGATCAAGAGTCCGAAAGAAAAGGTGCCGGGCAATTCGTCACTGTTTTTGGATGGGAAATTGTTGCCTGGACCACCGCCACTGCTGCTGGTGTATCACAAGCCAAAGCATATGCTCTCTTCAATGGGAGATGCGAAGCAGTATCAAGACCAAAACCGCAAACACTTGGGGCAGGTGCTGGATCCGAAATATGTGAAGGCGGGAATGCATCCAGTTGGACGGCTCGATTTTGATACCACTGGGTTGATACTGTTCTCGAGGGACGGACAGCTGACGCAGAGGCTTCTCCATCCGAGGAGAGGCGTGCAAAAGGAGTACGTGGCAACGGTGCAGGGCCTGGCTGACGAGGATGAACTCAAGCAAAAGCTATTAGATGGTGTCAAAACTTCGGAGGGAGTGCACACGGCCGAGCTGTTGGAAGTTGCCCCATCTGATGGCCCTGCGGACGACGATGACAAGGATACCGATGAAATGTTGACGATTGACGACGAGGCAGACGAAGGTTCGCAATCGGTGGTCTCCGGCCCATTCTGTGACGTCCGGCTGGTTGTGCAAGAGGGAAAGCACCGAATGGTCCGCAGAATGCTGGCAAACTGCGGCCATCCCGTGGTGGAATTGCGTCGGGAACGGCACGGCGAAGTCGAGCTAGGCGATTTGAAAGAGGGAGCGTTCCGGGATCCTACAGACGAAGAATTGGAGTGGGCGGAATCATTGATCCGGTAGAGAGGCAAAGTAGGGAAACGCCGAAGACAGCAAAGAGGCCTTCAGGGTCAGATTCGTTGAATATACATTTCCTCTAATGTTACTTATCAGAAGCAATGCTGTCGTTTGGGATCCGGGAGCAGCACACCAGTCTGAAAAGGTGGGCCACCACCAGAGAGCATTTTGCCGGCCAAAACAGTTCAAGTTTCCCCGAGCCACCTCCACCTGCATCCACCCAAAGTTACGCGAGGTAATTGTCTGCAGAGAGAAAATGGACACGTGACATGAGCGATCTTGAAGCAGAGATGCAACGAAACGAGACGAAGGCAACTCACACTGTTGAGTGTTCTCCGAGCTGTTTGGAAAGAAGCGAACGTTGATGCATTAGATAATGGCAATAAATGCAAAGAAGCAAGAGAATTAATGTCCACGCACCTTCGCTCCAGGTACTCTCGGTCGATGAGCGCCTCGATGCGCTTCTTGATGA
>JALLAP010000784.1:0-10363 GCA_036939355.1 Thalassiosira profunda | reverse complement strand
CGATGGCAGACGTGGCCGTTGCTCGATAAGGGGCAGCGGCCAGCATCTGGGCCGACAGGGGAGGCAAGTTTCTGCTGAGTCCCTGAGCGCTGCGGCGGAAGGCAGCCCGGAGGGGAGACTCCTGTTCTTCCATTGGTTCGTGACCCGCACCATCGACGGGGTGGATTGTATTTTTGTTGTTGGCATCGACATCGTCTCCAGTCGCTGCTGTATCGCGGCAACCGCCGCCATCACTCTCGTTCTCGATTGCCGCGTCGTTTACAGGATGGTCCTCAAAGAGCGAGGTGTCAGTAGTGTCAGCATTCACCTCCATGGAGACATTTAGCACATCGTCGCCAGCGTCATCAGCCTGGCTCGCCAGAGTGTCATTCAGGGCATCGTTCTCATGTTGCGTTGTGGTACCCGCACCACTGCCGGCACTCCCCTCTTCGTCCGCAACCTCTGCCACGTCGTCCGCCATTCGTTGCTTCACCGCTTTGCCTTCCCCAACGATACTCCCCATAACAGAGACGGTCGAGCCAATGTCGGAAGTGTGTTCGTTATCGTTGATATCACGACTTCGATTGGCCGTGATTCCGGAGCAGTCCAGTTGTTTAGCGTTCCTTTCCCCACCACTGTCATCAATAATTTTGCGACAGTGCTTATGTTGCGTTTCCCCCTCATCATGACAGTTGTCTCCCTCATTCGCTCGCGGCTCCCCATCATCATCATTGCCGATGCGTGATTGTGGTAGACTGGACTGCACCGTTTCTGCAATTTTGTTAGTCTCTGCCGAGGTCGAAGCATCGTACCGCATGCGATACGACAGGCGTTCTGGTTTCTCCCGACCGTTCACGGGCGATGGCGAGGTTCTGACGGGGCTGCTCCTGCTCCCCGCGACGACGCGCCGGCCTCGGTTGCGGAACATGCCCGTGGGATCCAGGGATGGCCTCGGCCGATCACCCGCCGCATCCGAGCGGCTGTGCGATGTTGGCGACGACTGCTGCTTTTGCTGCACCATCATCTGCCCATTGCTTTGTGTCGCGGAGTGGGGTTGCGCCCTCCCCATTTCACCGCCCCCCGCTTCACGGTGCTCATGCTGAGGAGAGTGCCCGCCGTCGTCGGGGTCTTCCTTGTGAATTGATTGGTTCCTCGCATCGCCATCCATTCTGCTGCAACAGGCTGCAACTGCGTGTTGTGGGTTGTGGGCTCCCCTCTGCACCAATTTTTTAGCCCGCCAAAAGCACGCGACGACCGCAGGCGCAGGGCAGGCAAACAGCGGGCCGGGGCCGGCCGGGCTGGATTCTGTCGGGCCGGGGGAGCGGAGAGGGTAGCAGGCTCGAGACCTTCTCTTCGTCCTCTTCACCCCGACCGAACAAAGCAGCGCGCGCGGGGGCTGTCAGAGCCGAGACAGGCTGTCGGCGAGAGCACTACCCCCCGCCTGGGGGAGCAAAGCGGAGCACGGGAGCAGGGCAGGGACAATGGCAACTGTTGGAAGCAAAAGCGGCTGCGGTGCCTCGTTGCTCAATTGTTTGCGCCAATGCAGACGACCATTGGTACAACCGGGAGGTCAGTGACGAGGATGACGAGGAGGGCAGTGACGAGGATAGGGAGGGCTGGGAGGAGCCATGGTCCCGTGGAAGCATCTAGGGAACGAGCCCTTTGGGTTTCAAGGGAATGATCTGCACGGAGCCTACTTCGGGAGGCACTTCTACGGCCTGCAGTTCATGACGTGCTATGAATGCCTGAAGACGTTGTGTCTTGATTGTGCGAATTTGTGCGAATATGGCCTTGACTTGTGCACGCACTGCGAGCGTTACTTTTGCAATGCGTGCCGAAGTGTTGCCTTTTGTCAGTCAGAGACGGGGGACTGCCGCACTAAAGACGGGGCCTACCAAAAGTCAAGTTGCTTTTATTGCGAAAAGATCTTCAGCTGGTGAGTGTGCAACTTCTCGTGGAGAAAGAGTACAATTCTCGAATCGCCAATCTGACATATCAACCTCTGCCCTCTCAGTGGTGTCTGTGCGAAGCAACTCTGCCGGGACTGCGATTGTGACGTGTTTGGATGTTGTCGAGACGAGCCGCGTGAATAGAATGTGTTGTATGCATAGAGACGAATTGTACAGACCGGAGGATGTGCAGCTCTCGTGCATGTGCATCCTTGAACGTTTTTTCATTTCTGCCTGCTCCGTACCATAACTCGCCGGACACACGCTTCCGCGGCCTTATTCCGGTGTCGTCGCGCGGGGAGGCGGCCTCGACCTCTCAAACCCAAAAGGATTGATAGAATGGCGTGAGTGCAAGACTTTCATTGACCCAGTAAGCCGCTATGGTACTATACAGCCGGGGTGTGTAAATGCCATTGTGTTCGCCGAGGCAATGAAGTGCTCACTCTCTCTGTTGACCCCCCCTTGGGTTTAGCTACTTACGTAGTACGAAGTACTACCGTACCTACCCAATAAGTTGAAGGGCAGTCAAGTTGAGTCAAGGGCAGTTTTGCGTTTTACAGTTGCAGCCAGCGCAATTCCGACCTTTGGATGATGCACCGCCAAACCAACGACGACGACGACCGCGAGGCGGGGGCGGCAACGACCCCGCCGCCGGGGCCGGAGGAAACCGAGGAGGGCGAGCCTGCTCCCGCGCCGGCCGCCGTTGGCGCGGCGCCCGTCGACGAGGAGCGCTGGGCGCGGCGACATAAGAAGAAGATCTTGGGGGGACTTGCGCTGGCAATTGTGGGAGCGGCCGTGGCGGTGGGGGTGGCGTTGGGCACGGGCGGCGGTGACGGCGCCGCCGCCGCGGGGTCGTCCGAAAAAATTGNGCGTGTCGGTCGAGGCGTCGTGGAGCGGGGAGACGGACGGGAGCGAGGAGGAGGCGCCGGGGAAGGAGGATCAGGAGAACGAGGCGCCCGCTCGTTTGGGCGGAACGAGGAAGGTGCTGGGGACGAACGCGTCCGTGCGGTATGCGGGCAATGCGGGGAGGAAGGCGTTGGCGTAGAAATTTTGAGAGAGGATGGAGAAACGCGAGCTAGCGTGTTTGGATGTTGTCGAGACGAGCCGCGTGATAGATAGAATGTGTTGTATGCATAGAGACGGATTGTACAGACCGGAGGATGTGCAGCTCTCGTGCATGTGCATCCTCGAACGTTTTTTGTCAAAGAATCGCATTCACTACTAAGTTGCTTTGTCCCTATTCCTTGCTGCCATCCAACTCATCGTGGGAGAAGTGATTGCTAAAGTAAGATCAAAGAAAGTGGTGGGTAGCTACTTACGTAGTACGAAGTACATCGTACCCAAGTGGTGAGGGCAGTTTTGTTGAAGCCAGCGCAGCGCGCATCTCCGACCTTGCGATGCACCGCCCAACCGACGACGACGGCGCCGCCGCCGAGGTGGAGGCGGCAACGACCCCGCCGCCGGGACCGGAGGAAGCCGAGGAGGGTGAGCCTGCTCCCGCGCCGGCCGTCTTTTGCGCGGTGCCCGTGGCCTTTTGTGCGGCGCCCGTCGACGAGGAGCACTGGGCGCGGCGGCACAAGAAGGCGATCTTGGTTGGAATCGCGCTGGCGATTGTGGGAACGGCCGTGGCGGTCGGAGTGGCGTTGGGCACGGGCGGCGGTGACGACGCCGCGAGGTCGTCCGAGAATTTTGCCGTCCCGGAGCCCACCGCCATCCTCGCCACGACGCCCCCTCCGTCCGTGTCCGCGCCTCCGTCGATGGCGCCGTCCAAATCCCCGACCCCGACGACGTCTCCGTCCCCGTCGACGGAGCCGTCGGGCGCGCCGACGAACGTTCCGAGCGCCTCGGCCCGGCCGTCGTCCCTTCCGAGCGAGGCGCCGTCGATCTCGGCCCGGCCTTCGGTGCATCCCAGCGAGTCCCCGACGATTTCCGGCATGCCCTCGACGTCAACAGAGCCCTCGAGTCAGTCAACAGACGTTCCGAGTACCTCTACGGAGCCGTCCTATTTGCCTTCCTCTAAACCGTCTACGTCGGCCAGGCCTTCTTCTCTTCCGAGCGAGTCGCCTTCCACGTCCACACAACCCTCGAGCCAGCCGTCCCACGTGCCCTCGAGCGTGCCCACGGACCGCCCGAGCACCTCGACCGTGCCATCGCTCTCGCCGTCCTCGCCACCCTCGACGTCGGCCAATCCGTCGTTTCTCCCGAGCGAGGCACCCTCAACCAGCCCCACGATGACACCCTCCGTCAGCCAGTGGCCTTCGGAATCACCCCGTTGCTTCGCGAACAGGGGGGAATTGAAAGCCGCCGTCGATGGTTACACTGCAGGAGGGGATGCCTGCGTGAACGGAGAAGTCGAGTGCGAGGTCATCCAAAAATATGGCTGGCCAATCGGAACGTGGTGCACATCCAACGTCACCGATATGTCGTATTTGTTTCGTGAAAAAGCTGGCTTCAACGACGACCTGTCCTCGTGGGACACCTCCAAAGTCACGTCGATGGCTTACATGTTCAGTAGAGCCTCTGCATTCAATGGAGACATCAGCAACTTTGACACCTCGGAAGTCACTTCGATGGAATGGATGTTCCATAGAGCATTTGCATTCAACGGGAACGTGAGCAGTTTTGACACCTCCAAAGTCACTTCAATGGGGGGGATGTTCCGGGGAGCCTATTCGTTCAACGGGGACGTCAGCAATTTCAACACCTCGAACGTCATTGATATGACTTGGATGTTCTGCTCGGCCTACCTATTCAACGGGGACGTGAGCAACTTCGACACCTCCAATGTTACTGCGATGTATGGCATGTTCGCTGATGCATCTGCGTTCAATCAGGACGTGAGCGGTTGGGACGTTGCCTCCGTTACAGACATGACGTGGATGTTCGATGGAGCCACTTCCTTCAATCAGGATGTGAGCCGTTGGGATGTTGCCTTGGTATTTGACATGCGGGAGATGTTCGAGGGAGCCTCTTCCTTCAACCAAAACCTGTGTGCCTGGGGTGTTCATTACAAAGCGTACTATCAGATGATGTACGACGACATGTTCTTCGGCACGAACTGTCCTAGCCAAAACGATCCAGTGGGGCCCGATGCCAATTGGTGCGCGGTGACGTGCAACGGCACTGAGCAAAACACCAATTTACTTGAGTAGCGGAGAACGAAGTTGCAAAGAACTCGGAAGCAAGTTGGAAAAAGGCTCCCATCCGGCCATCTTCGAGCGAAGAACTGTTGCGAGCAAATATTTGGAGCGTTTGGCGGCTTGATGATAGATAGATGTTCGTGTACTAGGTAGATGTTTTTATTCAGGGTGCAACCATTTGACACTATCTCCATCAGTCTTCGACTACACAGTATCAGCTTTGTGGTAGACGTGCACAAATCGATCGTAACACAAAGCATCTAAGTTCTTTCTTTTCCAGCTACAAGAATACCCAAACAGCCCCTGCCTCATGCTGACCCCCCAAAACCCAAAAGGATTGATAGAATGACGATAATGCAACTTGCATTGACCTAACAAGCCGCTATGGTACCGCCGGGGTGGTTGTAAATGCCATTGTCTTCGCCCAGGTAAGAAGTGCTCACTCTCTGTTGACCCCCAATCGACTTGAAGTTTTTAGCTAGCTTACGTAGTACGAAGTACTATCTACCCAAGTCGTGAAGGCTGAAGCTGATGGGCAGTTTTGCGTTTGCAGCTACAACATTCACATTCCGACCTTTGCGATGCACCGCCCAACCGACGACGACGGCGCCGCCGAGGTGGAGGCGGCAACGACCCCGCCGCCGGGGCTGGAAGCAACCGAGGAGAACGAGCCTGCCCCCGCGCCGGCCGTCTTTTGCGCGGTGCCCGTGGCCTTTTGTGCGGCGCCCGTCGACGAGGAGCACTGGGCGCGGCGGCACCAGAAGAAGATCTTGGTTGGAATCGCGCTGGCGATCGTGGGCGCGGCCGTGGCGGTCGGGGTGACGTTTGGCATTGGAGGGGGTGACGGCGACGATGCTGCTGCAGGGGCGACGATCTTTGACACGTCGATCCCAACGAGCTCTCTGTCTCCATCGGCGTCTCCCTCGTCTGGACCCCGTCCCACCCAGCCCACGTCTCCTTCGGCGGCCTCGGGATCTCCCTCAACGGCGGCATCGGGGTTTCCCTCCTTCCGGCGGACCGTGGCCCCATCGCCCGACCACCCGTCGGAGAGCCCGTCCGCTACTGCAAGCGCAGCATCTCCCTCGCACCGGCCATCCAAATCCCCGACCCCGGCGACGTCTCCGTCCCCGACGATGCCTCCTCGTTGTTTTGCGGACAGGGAGGAATTAAAAGCCGCCGTCGATAGGTACATTAGCTGGCCATGCTGGGGAGGAAAAGGCGATGATTGCGAGGGCTTGCAACAAACGTACGGTTGGCCGATTGGAACGTGGTGCACATCCAACGTCACCGACATGTCTCAATTATTTCAATTCAAAGGCAGCTTCAATGACGACCTGTCCTTGTGGGACACCTCCAAAGTCACGTCGATGTTTTGGATGTTCAATGGAGCCGTATCCTTCAACGGGGATGTCAGCAACTGGGATACCTCAAATGTCACTTCGATGGAGTCAATGTTCGAAGCGTCGGCATTCAATGGGGACGTGAGGCGTTGGGACACTTCAAAAGTGACTGATATGTCTGAAATGTTCCAGAGAGCCTCTGCATTCAATGGGGACGTGAGCAAATGGGATGTTGCCTCTGTGACAGACATGTCGTACATGTTCAATGAGCCAGCTCGTTCAGCCAAAACGTGAGCCGTTGGAATGTTGCCTCTGTAAGAGGCATGCTTGAGATGTTCCGGGGAGCCAGTTCATTCAACCAAAACCTCTGTGCCTGGGGCGTCCATTACAATGCTACTGTCCGTGACCATGACCCTGTCGGTGATGAGGCCTTCGTGTTCTGGCCCATACCTGGCCCATACAACGACGTGTTTTTGGGCACAATCTGTGCCAACCAAAACGATCCCGCGGGGCCTGACACAAACTGGTGCGCAGCAACATGCGACAGTGCCGGACAGACTGAGTCTCCGTCAGCGTCCTTCGCGAGCTTGGACTCTCCGCCGTTCGGGTCGACTTTACCCTTGCCCCGGCCCACCCCGCCATCTTCGGTCGATCCGTCAGAGCGTCCGTCTGCCTCCGTTTCTATTGCAAATTCGGCACCTCCCTCGCTTCCGCCCAGCGAATTGCCAGCGCCCGAACCTGCGGACGGATCGCCAATGGATCCACTCCGCTGCTTCGCGGTCAGCGAGGAGCTCCAGGCTGCCGTCGACGGTTACACAGCCGGAGGGGACGCCTGCGCGAGGGGGGGAAGCGAGTGCGAGGTCGTGCAAACGTACGGGTGGCCGATCGGAACGTGGTGCACAACCAACGTCACCGACATGTCGGGATTGTTTGAGGGGAAAGCCAGTTTCGACGAAGACCTGTCGTCGTGGGATACCTCCAGAGTGACGTCAATGAAGCGCATGTTCGCGGGAGCCTCTGCATTCAACGGGGACTTGAGCAATTTCAACACCTCCAAAGTGACAACAATGGAGGGAATGTTCCAAAGTGCCTGGGCATTCAACCAAGACGTGAGCAACTTCGGCACTTCCAAAGTCACTGCGATGGATGGAATGTTCCAAAGTGCCTGGGCATTCAACCAAGACGTGAGCAATTTCGACACCTCCAAAGCCACTTCGATGGAGGGAATGTTCAGTGGAGCCATCTCGTTTGATGAAGACCTGTCCTCGTGGGACACCTCCAAAGTCACATTAATGTGGGAAATGTTCCATGGAGCCTCTTCGTTCAATCAGGACGTGAGCAACTTTGACACCTCCCAAGTCACTTCAATGGAGAACATGTTCAGTGCTGCCTCATCTTTCAACGGGGACGTGAGCAATTTCGACACCTCCAAAGTCACTTCGATGGAAAATATGTTTGCAGGAACCTCTTCCTTCAACGGCGACGTGAGCAGCTTCGACACCTCCAACGTGACTTCAATGGAGTACATGTTCTGGTCGGCCTCGTCATTCAACAGAAACTTGAGCCGTTGGGACACATCGAAGGTGACGACAATGGCTTATATGTTCTCTTGGGCCTCTTCGTTCAACGGGGACGTGAGTCGTTGGGACACATCCAACGTCACCGATATGGAGAGAATGTTCTTTTTAGCCTCGTCGTTCAATCAGGACTTGCCCTGGGAAACCTCCAAAGTCACTTCAATGCGATGGATGTTCGCCAGCGCCTCTTTCTTCAATGGAGGCGTGAGCACTTGGGACACATCCAACGGGCTAGCCTCAGCATTCAACGGGAACGTCAGCAACTTCGACACCTCCAAAGTTTGGTCAATGGCTGGCATGTTCAATGGAGCGACTTCCTTCGATCAAAACCTCTGCGCTTGGGGTGCCCATTATTCAGGTGTTCCCTCCCGGTATACTGATATGTTTTTTGGCACGAGCTGTCCCAGCCAGGACAGTCCGCGGGGGCCCGACACAAACTGGTGCGCGGCCACATGCAACAGTCGATAACAGTCCATAAAGAGTGTGCTAGCGGTCTTGAATCTTGAACACGAGCTGTCCGAGCCAAAACTATCCGCAAGGGCCCGATGCCAACCGAACGCTGCTTTGTCAAAGAATCGCATCCACTACTACGTTGCTTTGTCCCTATTCCTTGCTGCCATCCAACTCATCGTGGGGCATGGGAGAACTAATAAGCTACGATACACTTGCAATCACCCCCAGGTGGGTTTAGCTACTTACGTAGTACGAATCAAGATCGGCAGTTTTGTAGGTAGAAGCCAGCCAGCTCACGTTCCGACCTTTGCGATGCACCGCCAAACCGAGGCGGGGGCGGCGATGACCGCCCCGCCGCCGGGACCGGAGGAAGCCGAGGAGGGTGAGCCTGCTCCCGCGCCGGCCGCCGTTGGCGCGGCGCCCGCGGGCGAGGAGCACTGGGCCAAGCGACACCAGAGGAAGATCTTGGTTGGATTTGCGCTGGCAATTGTGGGAGCGGCCGTGGCGGTGGGGGTGGCTTTGGGCACGGGCGGCGGTGACGGCGCCGCCGCCGCGGGGTCGTCCGAAAAAATTGCCGCCCCGTCGACGGCCAATCCGTCGTTTCTCCCGAGCGAGGCGCCCTCGATCTCGACCATGCCCAGCGACAGCCCCACGATGACCCCCTCCTTCAGCCAGTGGCCTTCGGAATCTCCCTCGCTTACGCCTCCACTCCGTTGCTTCGCGAACAGGGGGGAATTGAAAGCCGCCATCGATGATTACATCAGAGAAGGGGACGCCTGCGCGAGGGGGGAAAGCGAGTGCGAGGTCGTCCAAACGTACGGCTGGCCAATTGGGACATGGTGCACCTCCAACGTCACCGACATGTCGTATTTGTTTCCTGAAAAGGCTGGCTTCAACGACGATCTTTCCTCGTGGGACACATCGAAAGTCACTTCGATGGAGGGCATGTTCTTCGGTGCCTCTTCTTTCGACGGGGACATCAGCAACTTCGACACCTCCAAAGTCACTTCGATGAAGGACATGTTCGCTTTTGCCTATGCATTCAGTGGGGACGTGAGCAACTTTGACACCTCGAAAGTCAGGACAATGGAGGGAATGTTCTATGGAGCAACTGCATTCAACGGAGACGTGAGCAATTGGGGCACTTCCAAAGTCACGTCAATGTGGAGCATGTTCGAGGAAGCCACTGCATTCAATCAGGACGTGAGCGGTTGGGATGTCGCCTCCGTGACAGACATGTCGTTTATGTTCAATTCTGCCAGGGCATTCAACCAAAATCTCTGCGCCTGGGGTGTCCATTATGATGCTACTCTCTCATCGGCGGAGATAGACGACTGGGGCCCATACGAAAACATTTTCTTCCGCACGAACTGTCCCAACCGAAATGATCCAGCGGGGCCCAATACCAACTGGTGTGCGGCGACGTGCAACGGCACCGAGTAAAACCCCAATTTACTTGAGTAGCGGAGAACGAAGTTGCAAAGAACTAGGAATTGGCAATTTGGAAAAGGGCTCCTGTCCAGCCATCTCAAGCAAAGAACATGTTGCGAGTGCTTGTGTTTGGCGGCATGATGTGATAGTGATAGATTCATGTTGCTAGAGATGTTTTATTGTATTCGAGAGGCAGTTGTTTTAGGGAAGGGAGATTTGTGTGTACCACTTTGTGTGTACTTTTTGTGTGTACCCGCGGTACACACAAAAATGTGTGTACCTTGTTTTTCTAGCTTCCGCTAAGTAAACCGCTCCCATAAAATGTCGGCACCCACACAAACCCATCACCGACCGCACAGCCCTATCTCGGCCAATATCGGGACCCAGACGAAGTCTAAAGCATGAAAGCCGGTCTACTGTTCGCGCCGAGTAATATTCTATCGGCGGCGGGGGCGTGCGAACGCGTCGTGCGGCGAAATCGGCGGAGAACGGAG
>JALLAP010000783.1:0-10328 GCA_036939355.1 Thalassiosira profunda | reverse complement strand
ACGTCGAATCCCGTCGAGCCAAACCCCGTTCCACCGCAATTAGAGTATCTCAAGACTGGCACACCAACACCACCCCAAAAGTCGAAAAGAGCAACCCGAAGAAGGCCCGCCAGTAGAAGACGCCGTTGCGGAGGGAGTTGATGAAGAGGGCGCCGTTCTCGTCGACGGAGGTGAGGGGCGTTAAGATCCCGAGGGAGAAGTCAATAGCGTAGTAGGCGACAGTAATGAGGAGGAGAACGGCGACATTCCCCAGGCGCTGGCCGAACCAGTTGAGCTTGAGCCGGCTCATGACCTGGCCAGTGAGGACTGTGGGAAAGGGATACCGGAATTAGTTTGTTGGATACTATCAAAACACAAGATACGAGCAGTAGCATAGATAACTCACCTAACGGGCAGCAGCAGGCATTCCAGACCACGGGATGGCACAGCCCGTGGCGGAAGCAGTCGCACAACCCATCCTATGGCGAACAATTACAAGGTGAGCGAAGATGCACATAAGATGTGCACAGATTTCAATTCAGGGAGAATCTTACCTTCCAATTTCCAACGAACCGCACCGACGACCGGGGCGGGAAATGCTCCACCCCTGCCGGCAGTGGGACGCTGAATCGCTGTCCCTCCTCGACGCCTCCCGGGGGCACTTCAACCGGGATGGCCTGCCCATTTATTTCGGCGTCGAACGTGTATCCCTGCGAAAGAATTGCAAGCAATCACAGAACGATTTGTGTGAGCGCACGCACAGGAATGAAAGAGTAGGACGAGGGGCATTGCAAAATAAAGCACCACCGCCCTATTCATTCTCAGTCTCGATCTCACCTCGGGCAGCGTCGCGGGCGCGACCACCTCCAAAAACGGGCGGGCGCCGGACGACACCGGCAGAACGGGCGTGGCCGAAATCAACGGCTCGTCCAATCCGTCGCCGCCGTCGAGGGGGATGGGGAAGGCCGACGCGGGCGGCGAGGCGTTCTTCCGCCGTTCGGGGGTGCTGACTTTCATGGCGGCGGCGTTGTTGCGAGGCTGTTCGGGGCAATGGAGGCGCGGATGATTGCGAGCTTGGATCCGAGGGCGGTGACAACAGAAAGGGGGAAAAAAATCAGAGGTGCGCGGCCGGAAAATCTCCCTCCCTCTTTCCCTCTAGCTCCCTCAGCCACGCCACACAAACCACTGCTCCGCCCAAGGCACAAGGCAACAATGCCGAAGCACGCCCTCTCGTTCCTCCTCCTCCTCGCCGCCGCCATGCTCGCCCCCACCGTCCGATCGTTCGCCGCCCGGTCCGCCGTCGGGGCGTCTCGGCGGCTCGCCGCGGCGCGTGGCATCGGCGGCATAAATAGCATCAGCCGGGGTGGACTGACGTCATCGGCACCTGCACCTTTCCGACGGGCGGCGGCCCCGTCCGCATCAACGCGGTGGATGTCCTCGCCGACCGACGCCGAGACCTCCGTCGTCGAGACGTGCCGGTCGAAGATCGCGGCGGCGTTGGAGACGGAGGACGTCAAGGTCGTCGGTGCGTGACGTGTGACATGTGATGTGGTGGCAGACGACCCACTTATCTCACCTCTTTCACACACTCACCCCGCTCAAACAATATGCATACCAAACTGAATACCGCAAATCACACAACAATCAGGGGCCTACGACGATCCCAACGGCAGCCACATTGCCATCGAGGTGACGTCGGCGATGTTCGAGGGGAAGCGGCCGGTGCAACGGCAGCAGCTCGTGTACAAGGCGCTGTGGGAGGAGCTGCAGGGGGCGGTCCACGCGGTCGACTCGATGATTTGCAAGACTCCCGAGGAGAAGTAGGATCGATGGTGATGCAATCTAAATACCGGAGGGATGTCGGAAAATTTGCAACGGTGGTTATGGCCAATTTGAACAGTGGAAGGTAGATAGATCTCTCCGTGTGCTTGGATTTGGATTTATGTCGTATCGTTGAACTTCTGCAACCGCCATTGTCGCGAGGGGATTTCGGGGCTGTACGTTTGCACAAATTGCGTGTGGTCCACCTGCAGCGTTGTATTTGTTGCAAATCGAACGATGGAAAATCGTACTCCCCTCCGTCCAAACAGGATGCAAATTCGTTGTACAACCGAATGTCTTCCTCGTTGAGCAGCGTCAATCTTTGGATCGTCTCGTTCCGTATCTCTAGCGGTATCTTTTCGTTCGCGTAATGTGAATTTGCCTCACACCAGGGGTGGTTGGCCCTCCTGTTCACGCCCGGCACGCCAAAGAAGCGCTCCACCGCGGCCACGTATTCGGGATCGTTCAATTTCTCCGTAACCACGATGAAGTTGTAACGCTGCAATTTCGCCCGAGCCACTGCATGTTGTTGCGCGATTGGCACCTCCCTTCGTATTGGCCTCCCTTCCCGTTCCGGATGTTTGGGAGGGTCCCACCACGGGCAGGAACACCCCGCCAGCCATTGAATGTTGCAATTCACCGCGCACTGCGACATCCGGCACACTGCCGTTCTATTCCTCTTCCGATACAGACAGGAGGTGGGGCGGTGCCCAAAGCTTTGATTCCAACTCTCCAGCTTGTTTGCGTTGTCTTCTGTCGGTATGAACGAAACGTTGTTCATCAATTGCTTGCAATCCCATCGTCCTTCGTATTTAAAGTGGCTGATGGATCGGGACACCGGTTCTCTAAGATGCGTAACGTAAAGGGTGGGCACGTCGCTCGACCCCGGATCTTCCGCCATGTCATATTCAACAGCTTTGAACTCCAACCCGTGATGTGCAGCAACCTTCTGGAAGTATTTCCTCAGGTTGGTCCCCTGCGATGAATGAAATGTATGGTAAGTGCGCAATACCTAATGCATGACATGTGTGAGTGTATGCACTCACCCCTGCTTTACGGACGTGATAGAAGTACAATCTGCTAAAAATCGCCGATCCACTATCCGTCCAATTGCCGTCGGAAAGGGCCATCTGAAAATGCGGTTTGCACGCCGGCGACGACCTGTCCGGGGCCACCGATCGACCGCCTCCTCCCCCGGACCAGCCCACTGCGTCGGTCACAGGTTGCAAATACGGAGTGACAGCGGCCCTGTACTGAACCAGCGCCAAGGCTGCCAGCAGGACGGCGGCCGCGAGGAGGCCTCCCTTGGTAGCCGGCAGCCGCTCGGCCGCCATCCCGGGCAGCTGCCACGGAGAGCACATCGTTGTGTGATGAGGGGAGATGGAGATGCCCGCTCTTTCCTACCTACGTACTTACGTGATTACCCAAGGACTGCGCCCCCGCCGCCCCGCCGCCCCCCAACACTTTCACTTCCTTGTGCTCACGACGATGCTGCCCCTCCTATCCTCCTCGTTCCTCCTCCTCCTCTCGCCCGCGGCGGAGGCGTTCGCGGCCCCGTCGTCGCCGCGGGACGCGCCGTCGGCCCGTGGCCGCGCGTTCTTTCGCGAGCACCCATCAACATCACATGTTCCACGCGGCACATCACTTGGACGCACATCACGTTGCCCTCGCGGCGGAGGCGGGGCGCTGGCGTCGACGCCGTTGGCGGAGGAGAGCGGCATTGCCAACGTCGACGAGGAATCGTCGCCCGAGGATATTTTTGATAGTTTTGCAACCTTTCTCATGGAGCATCAGACGTCCATGATCGAAGAGGTGGAGTCCGCGGACGGTTCGGGCGAGAAGTTCTCGCGGGACGGCTGGGGCGCCTTTGCAACTGATATCAAAGAAAAGGCGGGCGCAAAAAGTGGTGGTATCACCCGCGTTATCCAGGGCGGAGACGTGGTCGAGAAGGGCGCGTGCTCTCTGACAATTATCCGCGAGGGAATCTTGACGGCCGATCGAGCCGCAACAATCCGAGGCCGGCAGGGCGACGATGGATTGCAGGTTAAAGAGGGCGACATCTACTCGGCCGCGGCGCTGAGCGTGGTATTGCACACCAGAAATTGCTTCGTGCCTACGTTTCGGTCCGATGTGCGCATCTTCCTCGTGCAATCCGCAAACGACGACGGAGAATCGAAATCGGTCGCGTGGTTCGGGGGCGGCTCCGACCTCACCCCGTATTACCTCGTCGACGAGGACATTGTCGGCTTTCATGCCCACCTGAAGGAAACGTGCGACGCGCACTTTTCCGACGACAATCGGCACGGACTGTCGTACCGCGCCATGAAGGAATCCTGCGACGAGTACTTTTACCTGCCGGCCCGGTCTGAGCATCGGGGCACCGGGGGCATCTTCTTCGACGACCTCGACGCCACGCCGGAAACATACGCCTTTGTGCGTGACGTGGCGCGGGGATGGATGCCCTCGTGGCTCCCCATCGTGGCCAAGAACAAGGATCGGGAGTACACCGAGGAACAGCGACACTGGCAGTGCCTCCGGAGGGGCAGATATCTCGAGTTCAATCTGCTGTACGATCGGGGGGTGAAGTTTGGGTTGGCCAACGCCAATCCGCGGGTGGAGGGGGTGATGGTGTCGGCGCCGCCGGTGATTCACTTCGATTACAACAACGTGCCGGAGGAGGGGAGCGAGGAGGCGCGGTTGGTGGAGGTACTGAAGAATCCGAGGGATTGGGTGTAAGCGCTATCGTTGAAAGAAAGTGAAGCAAGCCTCTGGTGCAGCAAGCTTCATCGTGTAAAACTATCTTGTCGCGACTTTCGCTGTGGCTCCCAATCAAATTCGAGGTCATCCAATGCGGCTATGCGTTCCTTCGTCATCGTCATCGTGCCGTCTCCTCTGTGCGCGCGCCTGGCGTCAGAACAGAATCTAGCAAGGCTTTTGTCTTCGCTCCTCTTCACCTTGAGGTGCCCGTGCTCTTCTTTGTACGCCTTCAGCTCATCCAACCTCTCCTGAAATTGCTCTTCTTTTCTATTCTGTGGCTCCCAATCAAATCCGAGGGCATCCAAGGAGACTATGCGTCCGTCGTCCAGTTTCATCGTACCAAGTCGTTTGCGCGCTCGTCTAACATCGACACAGAATTGAGCTAGTCTTTTGTCTTCGCTCTTCTTCACTTTCAGGTGCCCATGCTCTGCTTTGTACGCCGTCAGCTCTTTTAGTCTCTCTTCAAATGATGTTTTTATCACCTTCGCCTGGCTTCCACCCCCTTCGTCGTTCGACGAGCGACGCTCGATAGATTTTTCATGTGGATCCTTCATGGCACGCGCCCCCTTCGCCGCTTCGTTGACCTCAAAATCATCGGTGGCCTGAATATCATTGTCCGTATCCACATCCTCCTCTTTCTTGGGAACTACCGCCTTTAGCTGATGGCCGTGATGCCGGGCCCCGCCTTCGTCGTCCGTGCTTTCTTCGTAACATTCTTCCCTCTTGATGTTCATGTTCAAGACAGACCCTATCAACACCAACCCAGCGACGTATTCGTGCTCCGGGCCCTCCAGCGGTGCGTGGGGCGGCGGCGAGGAGGATGCGGCTAGCCTGCTCCTCGCTCTGATGGCTCCCTCGCCTGCTGGCTAGTAGTGGTTACTGCGAAGCTTTTAGTACCAAATTCTACATACGTACACTTTCAGACGGTGAAGCACCAGCACCAATTTCGGCCAGCGGACGGCCAACCTTGGCCACCCTTTGTCCCAACGACGCCGTGTCCGGGGCGCAGCGTGCCACAATTTTGGCAGCCGTTTGTCGGGCGCGGCCCTTGAAAGTCCGGCGAGACGAGTTGGGCAAGCGAGAGGGCCAGTTCAAAGTGTTGTCATCCGCGTGCAAGTTGGGAAAGGGCGGCATCTTCATTGCAATGCTGGCTGATCCTTTTCGTCCCCGGCAACCAATGATCCGCTCACCACTGCTCTTTTCGTCACGGATGCCAATGCATTGCTTCGCGATGGCATTCAGTCTAACTCTCGGCTAACTTTGATCCTCTAACTGTTGCGTGGTAGGCCAAAGCACAACCTGACACTTTGCAATTCATTGTCGAAACTGCTTGGCTCTTACTGCCTTCGCCTCAAGTGCGCCCTCCGACGTCGACAAACGGCCGATGCATCGAAGAGCCTCCCCTTGCATTGCAGCTCACAATTCATGCAGCCTCGATGTGCACATGATATGAACTTAAACTCCGATCGGCAAAACACAGCGATACAATGTTCGTCTCCCGACACGATGAAGCGGCAGTTGCAATGGAGGAAATCGAGGTCATCAGCATGGACGGCGGCGAGGACAACGTCACGACGCTGGCGCTGCCGCCGCCTCCGTCCGCGAGCGTGATGGCGTCGCCCTCGTCTCCGCATTGGATCGAGCCCTCGTCGTCCAGCGACTCCTCGCACGCGACGCCGTCGCGAGAGGAGCAGGCGATGGACACCCTCCTTTCCATGATGGCCAACGAGGAGGCCCTCCCGGCGATCGATCCGCAGACGCGGTCGAGGGTGAAGGCCACTCCCATCACATCCACCGCCGCGGCCGAAGAGGACGACGAGCCGGTGAACGATCACGACCGGACGAAGATGTGCGATTGGTACTACGAGATGTCCGACTTCCTCAAGATCGACCGGTCCACCGCCTCGCGATCGCTGACGCTGCTCGACCGGTTCATGGCGACGCCCGTCCACCGCCACGCCGTGTCGAGGCTGCCGTCGTCGGACCCGCACACCGTGCCGGGCGTCGTCGTGGCCGCCTCGCAGGACCGAGACGAGTACCAGCTCGCGGCGCTCACGGCGCTGTTCCTCGCCGTCAAGCTCTTCGAGCGGCTGAACGTCCAGCCGGACCACGTGAGCTACCTCTCGCGGGGGCGGTACACGTCGAGCGAGGTCGTGAAGATGGAGGTGGTCATGCTGGCTGCGCTGGAGTGGAAGGCGTGCACGGCCGACAAGGTAGATTACATCGATGCCTTTTTGGACGTGCTGCTGCCCCGGAGCACGAGCAGTTGCAGCAGCGAAGACGAGACAGATGCAGTTGCCAAGGGCCTCCAGGACCTGGCCAACCTCCAAATACAGCTGTCGGACTTCGACTCGTCCTTCGCGACCAAGAAGCGGTCGACGGTGGCCTTCGCGGCCGTCATCAACGCCTTCGAAATGAAGAAGGATTGCATGTCCGAGGCGGACCAGCATTTGTTCCTCAAGGGCGTCCAAAAGTTGATGCACAAGATGCACGCATCGGACGGCCCCTCGAGGCAACGAGAAGAGCTGGCGAGGACAGTCGAGGCGTTGCGCGTGCTCGTCGATCCCCCGTCGGCCAGCGGCGGCAGCGTCCACAGCACCCCGTCCGTCAACCTCACGCCCACCACCTACCAGAGGTACCACCAGCAGCCTTCGCTGGAGATCAGCACACACGCCCAAGTCTCTCCGCTCGAAGTCGCCCTCGAGTCGATGGAAAACTTCGACGTGACGAAGCTGTTCTGCTGTGGTGGCGATCACCACGCAGCTCCGGGGCGCACTTTCCACGAGGTTCACACTGACGGTGATGACGACATGATCGTGGAGGAGAATCCTCCCGTCAAGATTGAGACGGTGTCATCGTTCGGATCGTCCGGCAGCTGCGCCGGCAACGAGAAACGAGGACGATCGAACCGCTCTCCGACATCCATTGCCACCATCCTCTTCGGAAAGTAGACGGTGATGGTATTCAGAGAAGTACAGAGCCCTTGGAGGGCAACAAGCTTATATCAAATACAGTCATAAACACGCTAGAGAACGAGTCCAAATCAATTACATTGATCTATTTACTTTCTTCTTCGATTTCATGGCGATCCTGGTACAACACAACCTCGCCGCCGAGAGTTTTCTTCAGCTCCTCTACATCGGTGGAGTCATCGATCGTCCACACTCGATTGCCACCTTTCACTCTGACTTTATCGTACAACCGAAAGAATTTCAGCGCTCCCTCGAACTCCTCGTCGCTGCACTGGGCTATTTGGGGATGAAAGCTGATGTACATTTTGGGAAGATAACGCTCGTCTTTCAGCCAATCGTAAAACGACGGCACCAGCTTGCATTCGTAGCTCTCGACATCGATCTTCAAGAAGACATCCTCGTATGGCCGGCGAATGCCCCAGTAGTTCTCGAAGATGTCCGGTAGCGAATAGCACCGCACCTTCCACGCCACTGATCGGGCACCGTGGTCCTGAAAAACCTTCTCATTTATGCCGCTCATGCTCTTCCCCGGCTTCCCTCCCGCCCTCATGGTCATCGCCCCGACGTCCTCCGGCCGGCTGATGCACCCTGAGTCCACCGACACGCGCCCTCCCCAACCGGGGTTCAACTTTTGATTCAGCCCGACGTTGTATTCGGCGATGGCGAACGCCACCGGATCGGCCTCCATCCCGAACGATCGCTTCGAGAATCCGCCGTGGTACAATAATGTGGGCCCAATCCACGTACCGAAGTCGACCACCGTCGTATTGCCTGGGACAATGTACTTGTTGAAGATATTGAACGTTTGCCGCTCCCACCCGCCATTTGCGAGATTGCCCCAAAAGTTGCGGTTGGCGCCCTCGTCCTGGCTCACAAAGAACCCCCCGGAGAGATGTCGCGGCCAGGGCATCATCGGTGGATAGACCGTCGTGTTGATCACTCCTGCAGACGAGAGGGACACCACCCGGTCGTGGTACAGCTGCTGCCCTACCGCGTCCCATCCTGATTCGACCTTTCTGGGTGAATTGGGCAACATATTGGCATCATTATGTGTGTATTTGCCGGCATCATCGCAAGGCGCGTTTTTGGAGTCTCCGTCCAGGAGCGAATTTTGATGCCATTTCGTCCATATCATGAGGGCGATGGCGGCCCGAAAGAGATTGTTGCGCCACGACTTGTCCATCGTCGCGGGGCTGATCTGAGGGAGCAGCGCCGGCAACTCCAGCTTGGGCGGGAGTTCCTTCAGTGGGAGCGGCGCGGGCAAGGGTTTTCAACGCATCATGACATTGGTGCATATGATGTGTCGGGGTATTTCCGCCTTCTATTGTGCCGCTCGCCCTCCGCGGTCGCCCGCACTTCGGATAGCGGCGTCCTTGACGGAGAGGAGCAGAGCGAGCAGGCGGCGGGGGAGGGGAGGCTCTGCGTGGGGGCTGGCTGCTGGATTTGTACAATACGCCGCTTCTTTTGCATAGACGGCGGGGCCGGCGGGGGGCCGCCCCGCGCGCCGCCGGCCCGGGGGGGGAGGAGCGAAAAAGGTATCCTTTCCCTCCAAATTTAATACTGGTTCCTCTACATGTACCTAAGGAACACAAGGAGCTGAGCGAGGAGAGGGCATCTGCTATCGAGGCCAGCGGGCCCTTAGGCCGCTGCTTGTGGGGAGCCAAAACAGCGGCGTGCGCGGACAACGCGTCGATGGGTTTGTACCTGTATTATGTGCGGAGCATCGGCCACTTGGACGGCCAGCAGGTTCTTGGTTAGGCTCCGGGGCGGTTTGTCTAATAAAATTGTAGTTGCAAAAGCTTCATCCCGGAATGATCATGTCGAAGCGAACGCCCGAACTGACCACCTTCATAAAAGGATACGTTCGAGCCATTCGATTGATGATTTGCAACTGCTGGCCCACGCTTACCGGCCCGCGCTCGCCCGCCAATTCTGCCAAGTCTTCGGCAACGTTGCGGAGGACGTCCGAGCCGAAGCGCCGACGGCTCTGCCACAGAATGTTCCTGCATTCGTGGATGTGGAGAAGGAGCATGCCTAGATCCTCTGCAGAGAGTGTTTGCGATGTTTGCTCTGGTTGTTGTGTGTGGACGCGTCCTCCGGCGGCACTACTTCCCCATTCCAATGACTCCGGCGGCGAGGGCGGATTGTCTCTCATCACCAGCAACCTCTCAATGTCCAATATTGTTTGTCTGAATGACGAGTAGATCTCCTCTTTGCTCTTCCCAACCTTGACGAGGGAATAGAAGAGCGTCCGAAATACCCTCCGAATGGCCATCAGCATAATAACCGCTGGCGTCTGTACCGAGCATGGGACACACAAATGAGAGGTTCGGTCCACAATTGCGCCGCTGAAGAGGCCACATTCAGCAAACTCTTACCATCGCTGCAATCCGCATGTTGATCTCGTTGCTGCCCATTAATTCGTCCATTGCAACAAGTGCACTCAGAAGCTCCTGTTGAAGAACGTAACACAATTAACAATGAGTGACAGCGACAAGGTGCATTGGAAAGCTACCTCGAGGCAACTTACCTTCTTGATGAATTGCATTTCTATCAGGGACATCCGTACGACAGAATTCAGCTCGTAAATGTGTTTGATGGACTCCTCCATCTTCTCCTCGATCAAGCTGATATCCATGGTCTGCAGAACAAATCAACAACACACGTGAGACATGCACTGATAAGAACAGCAAACCAGTCATTCGTATCACCTCACCTCTGCCCGCTCCATTTGTTCCTCCACGGACATTCCAGGAAAGGATTCCTCGAGCCACGATCGTATCATTCGTTTCAGGCTCT
>JALLAP010000782.1:0-14133 GCA_036939355.1 Thalassiosira profunda | reverse complement strand
TCAGCCAATCCTTGACGGTGCCGACCTCCTCGTTGAGGGAGGTTTCGAGGTCGGACAGGTCCATCATGAGGGACGGGGCCGACGACGGGCTCAACGGCTGGGATTGCGGCTCTCCGTTCGTCTGAAGTTGGCGCGGGGGCTCCTTTTCCAGGAGGGCGGTGTCCACGTGGGGCGACCCCGGCGTCTCCGGATCGTCTCCGCTGTCGCTGCTCCACAAACTCACCCCCGGCGGGTTCAAGCTCCGCGGGCTGACGGCGCCGCACAGCACGCCGCTAATACCTCCCATGCTCACCGCCAAGCTCGCTTCGCTCCTAGGGCTGAGTCCAACGCCCACTGTTCTCTCGACCTCCACGTTTTCAGTGCTCCCCTCGCGGACGACGTCCTCGTACTCGTCGCGGCCGTCCCAGTGGGCCAGGGCCGCGGGATCGTGGCGGCCGTAGGCGGCCTCGGTGGGGAACTCCATTTCGATCCGCTGGGTATTCAGTGCGCGCCGCCGATGGTATTGTAGGTTGTCACTGCGTTGGGGCCGCCCTCCATCAAGCTGGGCCAACCAACTTTCCGCTTGTTTGCAAGTTGCAACTCGGCATCAAGCGTATAAATACTACTACTAGCCCTACAAAACGTGGGAATTCAATACAACTGATCATTGGCGAAAGAGAGTTGTCTAACTTAGTCTGTTGGCTCGGGCGACGGGTCACGTGAACGATCTGTGTGACAGGGCGTGAAGAACATTTCGGAGGCGTGAAAAAGAGACGGAGACGAGCACAACAAGTGCACAAGCCTCCAGCGTCCAGCGGGCAGAGTTCATAACGTCCCTGCCGACGGGAGACCGATTGACCAGAGAATATACGGTCGTCAGCGCGTCTACCTGCTGCGTATCCACGGCCATTCACGATGGCGGCATCGGAATCAGCCGTCAGCCGACTCAACGATCAGGACGATTGCCCGCTTTGCTTGGATCCACTTCCGCCCACTTGGGATGCAGATTCTCCATGTCAGATGTTCACGTGTTGCGGAAAGATGGCATGCAAGAGCTGCATTGACAAGAAGACTGACTTCTTGATGGAGGCATTCGGCAGCGGTTCATGGGGCGACGGAGAGAGCCAACTCCTCACTTGCTGTCCGTGTTGTCGCACAGTAATGCCCATAGAGGATGTGGGAAGAACTAGAATGATGCAGAAGAAGTTTGAGAAGGGTCACTTGCCTCTCAGATTGTACATGTCGTTGGGGAGATCTTACGTCACGGGAGAGGGCTGCGCGAGAGACTTGGGAAAGGGCTTAAAAATCCTGAAGCTAGGGGCGGAGAAGGGTGACCCCCTCTGCCAAGCTGTGCTTGGTGATGCGTATTCCACTGGTGCCCATGGTCTTCCCAAGTCTCGGAAAGACGCGAAGCGATGGCTCCTGGCAGCAGCACAGCAGGGCGACGCGTTTGCCGAGTACAATCTTGCAATAATGATGAAGAACGAGGGCAGCGAGTCCGAGTACCTGCGATACCTGAGAGGATCAGTATCGAAGGGCTACGGCCCTGCGTGCACTCTTTTAGGCGCAATTCACTTTTCGGGCATGCATGGCTTCCAGGAATCAGCGGAAGAGGCGATCCACGTCCTGACGCCTGCCGCAGAGAGCGGCCACGCTCAAGCCATGCGTGTGTTGGGAATGGTTTGTACGATAAATTGGGCCGATGATGAGGAGGACCCTACGGCCAATCCAACCTTCACTCAGGGCGTGCATTGGCTCCGACGCGCCGCAGAGAAGAGGGACGAAGAAGCAATAGAAATCTTGGCTGAGCTGAAGGAGGGTATTTTTAACAAGTGCTTCAGATGCAGGAAGGAAGCGCCGCCAGAGACTGCGTACCTGCGCTGCTCGAGGTGCCGCGCGGCTTGGTATTGCAGCAAGGAGTGTCAGGTGCTGCACTGGAAGGAAGAGAGGGGGCACAAGCAGCGTTGCATCAAATGGGAGTAGAGATTGGTAGATAGAGCTAGCAAGGCAATGGTGCCGAGAGTCGGCAATGAATAATGATGTCGTCTATGAATTTGCATGCGATCTGTCTGCAAGCTCAAGTGATTGATCCCTCTCACGCCCGGCAACCGTCCGCCGGACAAATCGGCCCGCAGTGACTGACGTCCTCCAACATCGGCGTCAGCCAATCCACCGTTCCGTCGGCATCCTCGTGCGCGTTCATGTTGCAATTGCCCGTCCGCGCGTATCGACAGACCTGCGTATGGCAATGGTGGCCATCCTTCTCCATGGCCTTGTGGCTCTCCGCACACCCAACGTATTTGGTCGATCTCCAGAGCTGCCAGTCGCAGTGAAGTTGAGAGATGCACACATCTTGATAGCAAACAAAACAGGTTGTAAAGATGGAACTCACCGTCTGCGTCAAGTGGCCATTCTCCGGCCACGCCCAGTCAACCTCGTAGTCCACGAACCGCGCCACGATCTTCTCCGGCTCCCGCTGCGTCCCCCAGCTTCCATTTCCGGAGTTGCCCGCGGCATTCTCGCCGAACTCCCGCTCTGGGTCGTGGTGCATACCGTCGCCGCAGGAATCGAGAAGGGTATCCGCCCACACCTGCGCCTCGGCCTTCAGCGATTCGTCCCACAGCAACGGGATGTAGGAGGTGTTGTAGTAGGCGTGCCAGTACTTTCGCCGCTTGTTGTGGGNATTCGTCCCACAGCAACGGGATGTAGGAGGTGTTGTAGTAGGCGTGCCAGTACTTTCGCCGCTTGTTGTGGGATTCCAGCCACATCTCGTCCCGATCGTCCATAAATGGTGCTGTTGTGTTGACCAAGTGCCGAGCAGTGCTGGACTGAAAGGAGCCACCGTGCAATATCGCCGCCCCGCTTTGGTCGTATATTTTGTAGTGGCCCTCGTTGTACCGGCAGCACATCCCGTCACCACCTGCATCGTTCACGATCATTTCATACAACGAGTCATCCTCTAGACACACATCTCGAGTGTCAATCTGCACTTTGTTCTGGTAGACGCGTTCTTTCTTTGCCAAGACGGCTCCGCCCCTTTCTCGAAACTCCCACGAGTTGTCGAGGCCAAAGTTGTCAGTCTGCACTTCGATGGTGATCTTTCTTTGCGATGGAGAGCAGAGGAGCTTCAATTGCGATGACACTCCAGTCTCGTCGGTCGGTTCGCTGGAATCTTCGTTCCGTGCCAGCAGCATTTCCTCGCTCAGAGTGGCTTGCTCCAGAGCAGGCGCCGATGACGTTCCATCATCGGTACCGAGCGCATTGTTTGATTGCAGCTCGAAGTAATGCGATACCTCCTTCGTCTTGAAGTCCGATCCGCTCGCTAGCACCATCCAATTCCCATCTACGGTTGCGTTGTATTGCATCAGCTTGTAATGTCCCTGCGCCACGCCGTCTCGACAGCACATCCCATCGGCAAACTCATCCTCTATCACAAACTCATACTTTGCTGAAGTTGAGTCGAGGCAAATGTCCCGAATATCGAGTTGCGGCTCCATCATTTTGTTTCCCAAGCTCTTTCCGCTGTACCCCTCCAGCGGAGACGTCAGAAGTATCACATTGTTGCTTCGGTCGTTGAACTGCCACGATATGTCCGTCGGATAATTATCTGTNAGACGTCAGAAGTATCACATTGTTGCTTCGGTCGTTGAACTGCCACGATATGTCCGTCGGATAATTATCTGTGAGCAGCTCGATGCGGAAGAGAATCTGTGAGGAGGCGCAGGCGACGGTCTCCGAAGGCAGCTGTTCGACGTGGGCGAGCGGCGAAAGCGCCAGTGGCGAAGAGGAGGGCGACGCGGTGGGAGGGGCCGAAGGTGCCAGCGTGGGCGTGGTGGTCGGATAGTAGGTTCTGTTTGAGATTGGACACGATAGAGCGGTTAGACGAACTCAACACGATCGCATGCAACGATCTGCACTGTTGCACTTGTTGCACTTGTTGCACTGAGCATTGCACTTACGGATACTGCGTCGGGAAGTACGTCGGCACGTAGGTGGGCATGGACGTCGTAGGGTATGGAGACGACGACGGCCTCGGACTGCTGGTGGGCATTGCACTCGTTGTCGGAGGTGAGGTTGGAACGTTGAGTTCCGCAACCACCAACTGAGGAGCAACGCACGCTCCCATCTCCAGCCACGCGTTGAGCCACAGCTCCTCCGCTTTCTCTGCATCGCCTTCCTTGCTGACCTGTGTCCACGTGGCAATGTTGCAATACTCCTCGTACACCCCGCCCCGACAGACGAACATCGTGTTATACACCTCCACGACATCTCCCGATGTGTAGTCGGTGCGTCGCGGATCGTAGCCGGGAGGGCACGGAATGGACAGCGGGCTGAGCGTCGGGGTGGCGGCGGGCGCGCCGAACGCGTGATTCTCGATTGGCGGCGCCTCCGCGTCGAGGGCCTCGCCGTGCACCTTCTTCTTCCTCGCCCGGATGGCGTGCTTCTGCCGCAGCTGGAAGACGCGGGAGGGATCGCCGGGCAGTGTCCGTATCTTGACCGACGGCGTGGCTTCCTCCTGCACGGAGCGCGCGGAGTGTGCGCCGAAGCGGCTATCTCTGCGAGCGGCGACGCCGCAGAGGACGGGGGCGACGACCGCGAGGAGGGCGTGAGACGACACCATTGCTCCAGAGAGGCGGCAGCCACAGTCTACACCAGTCTATCCCCGAGCGTCGAGCAAAGGGTTGGATACAGGCGGAATGGCCTCCCCGACCTTCGACCGCAAGATGTGAGCAAACCTCCTTTGCACAAGACGGAGTGCAAACTCGTCGGGGGAGGGAAGTCGGAGCGGTGGCATCAAGTCCTTTTCCACTTTTCTGCAAAAGTCTCCGTGACACGATGTTACTTCACGTGATGGATATTCACGTCAGAGGTTTGGGCCTGGGTTGGGGAAGGCGGCTTCTCTAGAGCAGCACCACCCGGATGGCTCCCAGTAAGACGGGAAAGATATTTAGCCTTTGTCTGCATAGTATAAGTAAATCCCCGTGACTTTTCTCTCATTCAATTCTACCTGCATGTACCCGCCGAAGCGCCTTCACCTCCATGTTTGCTCTCCGGCTATTTCCATTTGATGCAACATTGCTTGTGCCCCGCCTCCGCCTTCCAATGCTGACTCTGACAGTCCTTGCTGCAGTACCAAGCCGCGCGGCAACGAGAGCATCGCAGGAATGCTTTTTCGGAAGGTGCGTCCCTGTAGCACCTAAAACATATGCTGCGGGCCCAGCCCTCCAATGCTTTCAAGTTTGTGACGGATTCTTCATCTTTTGTCGCAGCTGCCCGGAGAAGCCACTGCATCCCCTTCGTGAAATTTGGATTAACTGGAGGTGGTAGCGCCGGGGATTTGTTGCACAACATATATCCCAGCATGTTCATACAGTGCGCGTTCCCCCTCTCCGCAGCTGGTGTCACCAATCGGATCGCCTCTTCTTGTGATTTTCGGAGACCAAATTCGCCATAATAATGAGCTCTGCCCAGTGCGTAGTAGGCATCATCGTAGCCTTTTGACGCCGAACCCCTCATATATCGCACGTACTCAGCATCATTGCCCTCCTCCCTCGACATTTCTGCAAGATTGTACTCTGCGACTGCGTGGCCCTGTTGAAGCTGCTGCCAGATACCATCCCCTCGCCTCTTCATTGGATGTTTGGAGACCACAACTGCCTTTGACGTAAGCTTCGCCTAGATTGTAGCTTGCCTCACCAAAGCCCTTCGATGCCGAGCCTCTCATATATCTAATGTACTCCGCATCATTCCCCTCGTCTCTGAAAATATTGGCAAGGTTGTACTCAGCAATCGCGTGGTCCTGCTCCGATGCAGCGAGATACCACCGCTTTGCTTCAGCTGTCGATTGTGACAAACCATCCACACCCTCTAGATAACTGGAGCCAATGGCATGTTGGCAATTGGAGTCCCCTTTTCTCGCTCCAAGCATCAGTATCTCTAAGCCCTTTTCCACGTCTTGCACGATGCAACCCACTCCTATCTGATAAGACCTCCCCAATTCCGAGTACAAGTTTAGAGACAAACGACCCTCTCCGAACTTCTCTAGCATCATTCTGGTACTGTCCATGCTGTCTTTGGGCATTTCGGTTCGGCACAAAGGACACATCTTGGCTAGCTGTTCCTCCTGCCGGCTATACGAGCCAGTCTCGGCCAAAACATTGCGCAGATGCTCGGTCTTTTTGGTATCGCAGTCCCTGCAAGTCACCTTTCCACAGCACGCCATCACAGCCCGACGGCCGGCATCCCAGATGGGTGGAAGTGGATCAAGACAGAGAGGACAGTCCTCTTTGTCTTCTATGCGGCCCGCCGCCACGGCATCTGAACCCGACATGATGGGTGATGTTTGTCCTCTACACAGTGCGGCAGCACCCGCGCACTCGAACTATCAATATCTACCTATGCGCCCTCTAGAGGAACCGCCGCTAGCCCCGCTCATGCTGCAGTGGCCGCTCCCGCCTCGCAGGGACGTCTGGAGTGCAGGGAGGGGCGGCGGCGGTGAATGAGGGAATGGAAATTGGCGGGAAAAGATACAATTCAACCTCATAGGTAGGCAGGCTCTACCTGCGGTCCGCCCTCCTCGCCGGCACGGGGCTTCGCGCCGCGGCCTCCCGCCGCGGCTGTGTCGCCCTTCCGGGCCGCAGGGGTTGCATCTCACTCGACACATCAAGAGGGCCGAGCGCCCCCGGTTGGCCTGCATTCCTCGGGGACCTCTGGCGCTGGTGCGGCATCTGGCGCGTCGACGCAATTGCAATCCGTCCCGACGTCGCTCGACACGCTCACCTCGGGCCTCGCCTCCATCGCCCGCCTGCCCTACGGCGTCGCCGTCTCCGAGGGCATCAGCAGCGCCGGGCATGCGGCCTCGTTCCTCCCCCAAATCAAAGAGTTATATGACATTGAGAACGATCGGGATTGCAGAAAAGTGAGGGAGCGGATCACCGAGCTGGATTTGGTGGTGGAGAGGGTGATCCCCGCGGCGCCCAGTTCGCGGGCGGTGGGGGCGTCGGGGGCATCGGTCGTGGTGCCCACGCTGGTGGCTGAGGTGGACGGGACGGCGGTGGAGTTGAAGGGGGCAGACGATATCCTGGCGTTCTTTGACGACAAGTTCTCGACGGAGAAGGAGAAAGAATCGAAGGCGGATGGCGAAGAGCTGACTTATGAGAAGGTCAAGGAGCAGCTGCTGAACGTGGCTTCGTACCTACCGGGGATACTGCGCGCCGGGAGAGGATCGAGCGTCTGCAGCGCCGCATCCACTGCTCTGTCACCGCCTCGTCCGGAGAAGCCGCTGATCCTGTACTCTTACGAAGGCAATCAGTTCTGCCGCCTCGTGCGAGAAGTATTGACCGAGCTAGACATCACCTACGAGCTGCGATCTGCCGGGAAGGGATCTCCCAGGAGAGAAGAACTTGCATCGCTCACGGGGGGATCGTCGCAGTGCCCTTACCTGGTCGATCCCAACACTGGTGACAGCATGCCGGAGAGTAAGGACATCGTGGAGTACTTGTACTCGAAGTATGCCCTGTGGACGCCCCCGAGCGAGCTGCTGCGGTCGGCATCGGGCGTGGTGACGCCATTGTTGGCGCCGTTGTACAAAGTGCTTGCGCCATTGCAGGCTGGGTCGAAGAGGGAGAACGAGTCCGAATACACGAGCGAGATTGCGGAAGCAAAAGCGGAGATAAATGATGAGATTGGCTCGAGGCCGGTTGTCATCTGTGAGTGCTGTTGTTGGATACGCAGCCACGTTCGCTTTGCACAGTCCCTTTCTTACGCGCGCACCTCTTTACTTCGCGTTGTATGGTAGACACGTACGAACTGTCTCCGTTCTGCACCGAGGCCGTGGCACTGCTGAAGAGCACCGGCATCAGCTTCAAAGAAATATCTCTGGGGAAAGAGTGGCTGCCGGGGCTCATAACCGCGCCGGAGAAGAGGGCGGCGCTGCTGGAGATGACGGGGCAATCGTCGCTTCCACACGTGTTTATTGGGGGCACAAGCGTGGGCGGGCTGTTTTCTGGGAGCCCGGGCTTGGTGCCGGCGTTGGAGAGAGGAGAATTGATGAGCAGGGTGGAGGCGGCGAAGAAGGAAATGCGATGAGGCTTCGGGCTTCGGTGATGCTGCTACACTCTGCAAATCAACGTGGAAAGGAAGTGGAATGCCTCTCTAGGTGCACACTCTAGATGTTCCTTCCGCACCCACTATCTTTCCTTGCGCTTCGAAAATGCATCAAAGTGCACTGTCGAAATCGCCCTGATTTGCGCGGTATCAGTGGTGTCCTCGCACGGCTCGGCCGCTACGATTTTGTCGTTCCTCACGTCCTCCTGCCCTAAGCCACATGCAAAGTGCCACGTGTTCTTGCCCTGCAACCCGCCCGAACCTCCAGAGACAGCGCTCTGTTGCAAATACGACATCCGATCGGCATGGGTCCCGTTCGTCGTCCAGTCGTCCAGGGCAGCCGTTCGATCTTTGGGTTGGCTGCCCCACGGGAAATGCAGAATGCCGAGATGGAGTCCCTCGTCCTCGCTCAAGAGCTCGTCCAACTTCGCCTTCCACTCCGGAGACACGGCAGTTTTCCCCTCGTAGGAATTGCCGGGCTCCAAAATGACGAGGTCGGTATCCCACTCTGTGATGAAGTGCATCTGTTTCAACTGTTCCCATTGCCCAAATGAACGCAACTCGCAGGCACCGCACCACTTCGTCGTCGCACGGGCACTCCTTGAAGGGAGTGGGATCTTTATCTGCTGTGTTGCGGTACACCAAGAATTGATCCGTGGCGCTGCCATCTGCATGCAATCTCCACTCGTAGGCCAGAGCAACCCCCTTCGCCTTTCCGGCGTCATCGGCGTGCGCCTCTGCAAAGTATGACATCCCGCGCAATCCATTGACGGTGGCGGTGAAAAGGTTGCGGATGTGAGAGTCTCCAATCATTGTAACTGTTGCCTGACAAGCCGTGTGCTCCGTCCAAGCAAACGGGCTCAATGGGACAATGCGGCACGTATCCGGCACATATTCGCCGGCCTCCGTAAAGCTTCCGTTGATGATTGCATCCATCGTCTTGCACCTTGGTAGTAGTGAATTGGCACTTGCATTCGTATAGATCCCAAAACGAGCATGCAGTGATGCTATCGATCCATCGCCGTCAGGTGATGCAACCTCCCACCTCCCCTCCTCGGGCATCATGCACCAGTTGGAAATCATCGGTACGCCTCCGCAGAGTTGCGTGCCATCCGATGCATTTGTTATGGGCGACAATCCGCCGACGCCGCAGTGGATGGTGGCGATGGCCAATCGATAGCCGGGGATGCAGTTCTCGTCGTCCAAAGTCGAGAGGGGCCTCCATCGCATGTCCTTCCACGACGCGATGCCACCAGCCCCGTCACCGTCCGCGGCTGCACTTGATGTGTCAGTATCATTAGATGTGTCCGCGATCTTCTTTGGACTGCGAGAGGAGTTGAGTATCACCGCCACAAATATCACCGCCGCCACAAACGATGCGAGGAGCAGCACCACGTCGCGGCTCGAGTATCCAGAACTTGCAACAGATGAGCGGGGGGAGCCCAGCTGCTTGGCCGCCCGCGGAGGGGTATCCTCATCCTCGCCGGCGCCGCCCTCCTCGTCAATCAGGCTAGCGAGCTCCACCTCCCCCACCGATGCGGCCTCGCGCTCCGGCATGATGAGACGCTCCCGCTATGTCGACGGGCCATGCAACTTGCAATTGTGAGCAGCCTGGGGGTTGGTGGGGAGGGCTGCTCTCTTCTTGCTTCAGGATCAAGGAGCAAGGATCAAGTTAGCTAGATATTTTACCTCGGGGCTCGGGCATTCAGTACGGCGCGCTGCTCCGCCCCCGCCCTATCCCCGCCCAGTCGCCCCCTTCCCCGCTGCGCCTTCTCGTTTCAACCTCGTGGCGTCGGTCGGCACGGTTGGGAAGGCGGGAAAAAGGCGATTGCAATAAGCGGGTTGCGTGTCCGCATTTTCATTTTGCAACCGCCATCATGTCAGAATTGGAGGCTGGTTCCGGCAACGGACGGGATGAGGACTGCCCGCTGTGCCTGGAACCCCTTCCGCCCTTTTGGGACGAGAACCGTATCATGAAGTTCCGTTGTTGTGGGCAGCAAATTTGCATGAAATGCCGCGACGACCGCCAAACGTTCCTGGATAATGCCGCCGACAGTGGCGCCTGGGGAAGAGAAGAGGATCAGCTCCAGAAATGCTGCCCCTTTTGTCGGTCCGAATCTGTAGATTGCGCGAGGAAGTCAGTAGAGAAATATGAAATGGGCCAGTTGCCACTCGACCTATACCTGGACTTGGGGCGCTGTTATCTGAACGGTTGGATGGGTCTTGAGCAGAATGTTGAAAGGGGAGTAGAGGTTTTGGGGCCGAGAACGGTGATCCTAACTGCCAATACCAAATGGGATTGCGCTATATCAGCGGTGAGGATGGCGCGACAAAATCTCCTGAAGATGCAAATCGGTGTTTTCTGGCTGCGGCAGAGCAGGGCCATGCAATTGCCGAATACTGTCTGGCAGTCATTTCAGAAGATGAGGGCAATGGCGTTGATTATTTGCAATATCTGGAGAGTTCTGCGTCGAAAGGATGTGATGAGGCATGTTACTCCCTGAGCCTATCTTACTACAATGGCGACCATGGACTTCAGAAATCAGAAAGGGAGGCCATCCGCCTGTTGGCACCTGCTGCGGAGAAGGGCCATACAAAATCGATGGGACTGTTGGGTGCCATGCTGTGCTGCGGCGTTGACGAAGATGAGCTGATGCCACATGATAACCCTGATTTCACGAAAGGAATGCATTTGCTTTGACGGGCAATTGCAAAGGGACATCAAAAGTCCGTCTCAAACTTGAAAATGATGGAGGACGAGGCCAGCAGCAAGTGTTTCCGATGCAGGAAGAAAACATCCCAGGAGAAGGCATCATTCCTGCGATGCTCAAGGTGCCGCGCGGCCTGGTATTGCAGCAAGGACTGTCAGGTACAGCACTGGAAGGCGGTGGAGGGCGGGCACAAGCAGTGTTGCATCAAATGGTGTCCGCAGAAATGAAATGGAATTATCTTGTGTTCAGAAGAGCTAGCACGTGGAATGCATTTTACCTAAACGCTTCAATGAATCTCTACATCAGGCACACTTTCGTATCTCGCTTCTTCTTGCTGCAGTTGTTTTGTTTTCGTTTCCGTTGCCTTGCCGTAAATCAACGATCCTCCAACCACCACGATCAACGAGAGCAACTTCAACCTCGTATAACAGAGCTCTTCCCCCCCAGCCGCCGTTCCGCAAAAAGCAATTGACGTTGCCACAAAGACCAGCACGGCCTGCACTCCTTTCAATATGCCTGCGCTGACGGCGCCTCCCGGAAAATGGCGGAGGGTGTACATGAAGCTCAACGAGTGGACGAAATTCGACAGTGCAATCCCCAGGAATACCCACGCCGCTTGCTGCCACGAGGTTCCGGCTTGATGCATGGGTTGCAGTATCAGCTCCTCCCATCGAGAGCTGGTATAGGCAAGCTGCCACGCCGCCAAGGCGGCGCACGCCACCAATCCCTGAATGGCGGTGTTGGCCCGGACCGTGATGCGATATTTGCCTCTTGTCATGATCAATTCGCTGATCACGTATCCGAGAGCGTGCACCGACGACCCGACGAAGATCAAGCAGGAGCCTTTGAAGACCGCGGCGCCCAATTGGAAGGAATGCAGCCCCGTCAACGTCAGACCTCCAAAGACCGTGAACACCCCCGCCCATTGTGCAATTGATAATTGTCGTTGTAGCAACATCCGAGAGTACACCGCCGTCCAGATCGTCACCGAGCTGTAGATTATAGCAAATATGGTCGGCCCGGCCAGGGAAACGCCCGTGTAGTTCATCACTTGTGCAAAGATGTCGATTGTCGCAATGGCCGCGGCATAAAGAAGGGAGCGCCCCGACGGCCATTCATTTTCATCGAGAGCATCGGCGTTCACCGGAGTGTACGAGGGCGGCGTGCGCCGACGGCAGCCGATGCTCAGCGACACCGACGCCGGGCCGATGTAATAAAAGAGCATATACAGCTGCGCGGTCGGATCGGCCAGGCCGCAGTCCTTGGCGACGGTGATCAGCAGCGGCTGCGTCACGCCCGTGCAGACGGTGAGGGCGGCGGCGATCGACGAGGCGACGGTGAACTTGGAGTCCATCGCGATATAATATCCCTCCCAATGACCAGGAAGGCCCCGCAAACAGGCGCTTGCCCGCTCCCACAGATTCTGCGGCGACGTGGGCGGCAGAGCGCCCGAGTCCAACTGAAGGGGTCGTCGGTGGAGTGGAGGGAGTGGAGGGAGTGGAGGGTCGTCGTGGGGGCGGGAGCGAGGGAGTGGCTGGCTGGCTGGCTGCTGGCGGAGCTTCAGCTATTTTGGCGGGAAAAGATACCTTGTTAGCTCTTCCCTTTTCCTGAAGCAGCCTTGCTCTGATGGAAGCATCTGTCGTGGAAGCACCAACCGAGTGAAAGCTTGGGGGTTGCTTGCTCTGCAAAGGCACGCAAAGAGTGAATCAAGGATGTAATGGTACTTGTCTCACAATTTGCATGAATACCTATTTACATCGCTACCGGTGCACCCTTTGTCCGTGGCAGGATGGCCAACATTAGTATGGTTATTCTGAAAATGCTGCACGAGAAGGGATTGGACGTCGACGGATCAAGTGAGACTATGATTGCACGCCTTGAAGAACATTCTTCAGCTTAGATTGGCAATAGGGGGATGGAGCGGACAATGGTGTTGCAATCCGTGGCGACAGGGCGGAGATGGTGATAGCGTTGAACAATCTATGCACACCAGAGAGACATGCATCAATGAGAGGGCGTGGTCATGGGTGTACTAGTCCGTAGTTGTCTCACAATTTGCATGAATACCTATTTACATCGCTACCGGTGCATCCTACATGAACCTATCTTCCAGACCCTCTCTCTCCGAGATGCTTGCTCAGGAATCTCGAAACGCTTCCGGTGCTCTCCTGACTGCCCGACTGACTCAGCTGAAAGCTCCCGATATTGCCCTCCCCGCTGCCCGACTTGGCCAGCTTCATTGACCTGCCACCATCGCTGCTGGTCGACCTCGACAGCGACAGCCTTGACTCGTAATCCCGGACAGTCCTGCTGATCTGGTTGGCCAGACTCTCCACCCGGCTCTCCAAGTACTTCTCCTTCGATTTCAGGATCTGGATCGTCTGCTTTGCACGCGACAACTCCGCCGTCGTCTCGCGCTGGGCATGCCGCATGGCCTCCATGCTCTCACTGTTCCGCTCCACCTGCGCGGACAGCTGGAGCTTCTCTGACTGGAGCTGGGTGATCTTTGCCTGGTGGTCGGACAGGTCCGATCCGTGGTCCAACCAAGACGCCAATGCCAATTGGTCCTTCGCCCCGGCGGCATCCTCCTCCGCTTTCTTGAGCTTGCTCTGGAGAAATTGCAGGTCCAACATCAATCGCTCCTTGTTGCCGCACTCCTCGTCGTCGTGCTGTTGATGCGCCCGCCTCTCCGCGCTGTGCTCCGTCATCTGCTTCATTAGCTTCTCCTCGAGACTCTTCGCGGACTTGACCTCCTTGGTAAGCTTCTCCTCGAGTTCGTGGCATCGTTTCTCGAGCGATTCCTTGCTCTGCATCATCGCGTTGTGGTCTCCCATCAATCGCTCGTTCTCTCGCGTCAGGTCGGTGATCTTGCATTTCTGCTCGATGTTGTCGGTCTGGAGGGTATTGATCTCCTTTTGGTAATGCTGCTTCTCCAAACCGAAGTCGGTCATGACGCCCTCGAGGTCGGTTCGCATTCTCCCTCCATCCATGGCCATTTCGTCCAGATTGCGCAATGCGTTGTTGAGCTGCCTCTTCGTATCCTTCAATTCCACCTCCATCTCCACCTTGCTCCGGTACGTCGTGTCCAACTCCGATTCGAGTAGCTGGATGTCCTTGTCACGCACGGACTTGATGCTTTCGACGTCGTCCCGCGCCTTGGCCAGCTGCCTCGCCAGCGTATCCCTTTCCTTCCGGTCAGCGTCTGCCCGTCCCTTCACGCTCCGCAATTGCGACCGCAGGCTCTCCGCCTCGTCCTTGTAGAAGCGCTCGATGTTCTCGTGTTCCTCTCGCATGGTGTTGAGATCCCTCTGGAGGGAGACAGCGCTGTCCTCCCGCA
>JALLAP010000781.1:0-10331 GCA_036939355.1 Thalassiosira profunda | reverse complement strand
GATTGCCGAGGCGGACGCAGTTCATATCCATTGCGGCATCAACCTCCTCCACCGTGCGAGAGTCAGGCACGACCAGCTTCCGTGGCTTTGGCGTGTGATTTTCAGCTTGTCGCGTGCGCTTTCGGACATTGCTCGTGGTGGTAGCTGGGATTTCCTCCAGCGCCTCTTCCATTAGAATGCTCCCATTGAGTCTCACGGCCACTTTGACCTCGGTTGGCCTCAGACATTTCGACGCATCGACTCTTTGGCCCGTAATGAGCGAGTTGAAGCTGACCCTATTGCGCGTCGAGGGCAAGAATGGCTCGTCGCCTCGAATGAGGCTGGACCAAACTAGTCGGGTGCGGCCAACGGTGGTTCGTTTCGAGCGGCCTGAGCTGTCCTTTTTGGGGTTCACGAGAGCATCCGCGACTCTACAATCGTAGGACCCCAATGTTTGAGCCAGACCTCCCCTGTCCATCTCCCGGGCCTTGTCCGTGGACACCGTCTCTCCGGTTCGAATCGTCTGTGGCAAAGACGCCAGGCAGAGCATCGGTCGCAGCACCTTCCTCGTATTCTCGGAGGCTCGTTCTGCGAGCACTGTCGACTGAGGGAACACAGTCGTCCTGCTGCTAACGCCATTGACCTTCGTGGATATGTAGAGCTTTCTCCTGCACGAAGCTGCCACGTCTAGCTCAGCCTTTGACCTGGCCATGCTCTGGTTTAGTTTCCGAGCGTGGCTGTCAATCTCTTCGTCGGATCGCGTGTCACTACCGGGTCGATCCATTGGTTGAGGGACAGAAGAGGACGGTTCGCCCCTTCCACCCAAATTAAACGGCAGCGAGGACAGCATTTCGGCCTGCACGGGATCTTTCATTAGCTCGGCCCGCCATTTCTTGGCCGGGGCTTGGGCCTCGGGAGGCTGCTTGGGATCCATCACGGCGTCTAAGGAAGGAGGCAGCTTTGTAGAAACGTGGAGTTCGAGGACGCCGGGGTCGTTCGAGCGCCTTGCGGCAGCAGAGGCGCCGGTTCCGTCCTTCGACAGCGACTCGGCGGGGAGGGCGTCGCAGTAGTTGCCCCTCGACTGTCCATTCTCATATCGGCCAAAGCCGAAGGCACCGGCAAAGTCCCCGGAACTCGCGAAAAGCTCTTCGTCGCAACGAGAGACAACGTGCAAGTCGTCGATGTCTCGCGGCATCGTCTTCATTCTCTGGGGCAGCCGCTTCCTGGAATGCCAGGGGAATTGCGGGGGCAGGAGAAAGTTGTCGTTGATGGACTGGGTGCGATGGAGCGGGAGAGAGGAGGGGGCGGAGAGGAGAGGGCAAGACAAAGAGGAAATGAAAGGGGGTTGTGGTGTGAGCTTGTTGGGTCCTCCGAGACGACGTCGAATGCATCAGAACAAACAAAAAGATGCTTACCCCTGCGTCATGATAGAGCGCTTGTTTGTATGCGTGCCCATCGAGCCGGGCGAGAATCTGCACTGCGAGATGGTCGCTTGGGATCTCGACCCGGGCCTCCTCTTCGTGGCTCTCCGAATCGGAGCGATCGTGATCTCCATCGATCATCATTGCCTCCTTCTGCGAGAAGGAGGGGTTAAGAGAGAGAAGATTAACGTGGGTCAATTGAGAAGAATGATTGGAAATGGGATAGACGCGAGAGGTCCAACTCACCTCCTCCGAGCCAGCAGCTTTTTGGTTTTGAGATTCCATGGTCGATTGAGTGAATGAGATCAGTTGTTCCTTGCAAACACGTTGCTGGCACTTGAGAGCCCAATTCCCCCTCACACTCCCCCAAATTCGTCCCAATTATCAGCGTGAAGCAACAGCTGGAAGGATTCCCCCTCCTTTTGCCCAATGCACTGCGTGGTATTTAGTGGGGAAAGCTAGGTGGATTCGCCTAGAATGGGGAAGGTGATAGAGGAGGGTGTGATTGACGCCACCTCGCTCCCCCAGCGGCACTATAAGATGCCCCGATTCGGCGGAAGGGATATTCGAGGTATGGGCGTCGTCCTGGATCAGCAAGCCTCGGCGATCCCTCCCCTTGCCCTCTGCCTTGCTTTCCTTGGGAACAACCAAGTGAAAAATCCCACTCAAAAAGCACTGGTTAGAGAACGACCGCCGAACGCCGCCAAACGCCAATCAACGACACCCCGCCGAAGAACACCAATGTAAACGACTTCCGCGCGTTCGGTGAGTGGCTCAGATCAGCGGTGGGAGAAGGCCAAGCCTGCCAGCAGCCCAGGCGCTATCAGAGCCTCCTCGGGTCCTCCTAAAAATTATGAGCAGAAGATTTGTACAATACCCGCCGTTTACGTTGTAGCAACATCATGGACCTCCACCCATCACGATGTTATTGTAGGACTTGGCAACCATTCCTCTTGCGGCCCTTGCCCTTGCCGTAGGGGTAGTCGTCTTGGTCGAGGCCCTCTGCTTGGATCTGATTGCAAATAGCTTTGTGAGAGAAGCAGGAGAGAAAGCCCTCGTGAGTTCAGATGAACAGCCGTGCAAGGAGAGCAGCAGAAGGATCTACCCGAGCGCACGTGTGTAGCGTTAGCATTAGTCCGACTTTACTCCTTCCTCTCGTGCTTCGTGATGAAGAGTTGCCAAGACGAAGATCCGCTTCCTTTGCCCGTCTGAGACGGAGGCACTGAGTGTATGCCCCATCCGTTGCTCGCCAAGATCTGCAGGTGATCCTTCGTGCCTGTCACAAAGGGGAACGAGAGGAACTCCTCGCTCTCCTTTGTTAACAGGATCGTTGCCTCAACCGGCTCACTTCCCTTTGAACGCTCGCCCTGCATCAGTTGGAGGATCGCCTCTCCATCCTGCCCCGATACCAACACCGAGACGGGCAGGTCGCCGTCGCCGACAGAACTACTCGATCCTGGCGCGTCGCCGGCCATGACGAAAAGCTCGTCCGGATTTGAGTTGATCACAATGATACCTTCGGCCGAGTGCCGGCGACTGTTCGCTTTGCTCATGAAATTGCAGTCACCCCTCCTCAGGAGGGGAATGCCGCTTGGTTCGCCTTTCCCATCTTCGTCAATCAGACTGTTATCGCCCACCGGTCTGCACCCAAATTTGTCATCGGGAGGAGGTGGTATGAGCATTCCTTTGACAATCTCTCCTCCACTCTGTACCAATTTCGGAAGATTGGCGCGTCCGAAGAATGCGGGGGAGCAAGGAAAACTCGAGAGGAACTCTTCTGCTTTGCGGCTTTCCCCGGCAGCTGCCCCTTTCTTCGTTACCACCACTTCGCAGCGGAATGCGTTCCCATCCAAATCGCCAACTACAAGCGCAGCAGAGGGTCAGCGTGGGCATCTTTCAATCCAGCGTCATATGTACACCATCAACTCACCCACGACATGCCTCCGATACCCATCGTCCTCCGCCTCGGCCTCTCCTTCCGACAAGCCTTTGAAAACGACACTGTCAACATTGTCACCACTCGTCCGAGCTCTCCAATTCTTTCCCGAGGACCTTCGGGAAGACAAATGAGGGGGCATGCTGGCTTCGTTTGACGAATCCGATTGAGGCGGCGGCACTGTCAGTACAACCAAGATGACCGTCGAAGACTGAAAGGGCTCCGGGTTGTCGTGAAATACCGATACCTCCATAAGCTCGTCACTGTCAACGTGACGAACCACAAAGCCGTCACCGCCTGGGAAGGCGCTGACGTCGAATGCTCCAAGCTCGCCCCCCATGTCGTACCGGGTAGTGCCCGGGATTGTGGTCTCTTTGTCCTGTTTCGACTCAAAGTGGTGATCGGGAGCTTGCTCGACAGGGCAGCTTCGGAACTCGTCGACATGCATTCCATCGGCATAGAAGTCCGTTCCATAAAAGCAAGCAGAGGCCAAAGCTGTCAGCATTCGCTCATCCACGATGTCGTGGGAGAATGTCTCTTCGTCCGATACGTACGAAGTGTGCTTCAAATTGTAGTCCAGTGCTTCTCCGTGCAGTGCGTGGTTCCATAGAAGGTCGGGGTGGTGATAGTTGGGGCAACTCTTTCCCAGCCACCTGCCACTTCCCTTGCCGCGACTCTCAAAGTGGTGATGCGCCTGATTGATAGATGCAATCTCGTCGTAGAATATGCCATACGATGCTCTGCCCTCCGGCACAAGCGGCGTTCCTCGCATAGGAGGACCAGACTCGAAGCCGCCGCTTCCAGCAATGACCTCCTTACTCGCCACATCCGCATCTTCCACTTTGCCAAGGTGTTCGAGAAAGGCTGACTGCGGCGTTTTGTTTGTCCATTGTTCGTCGTCCAAGTCGGTTTCACTAGTTCTCTCGCCACCAGATTCGTTGCCGTCGCCAGAAGCATCTTGGGTGGATGGCGGTGCCTTTGCCTTTGCAATGGTTTCCTTCAACAGAGAACGGAGTTGCGCGAGTTGTTTGTTAAGACGCTCTTGCCTTTGAGTTTCGGACGGGACGTAGTGTATCGGATGCGCCTCGGTCGTGAATATCCACTCCCTTTCGGAGTCGTTATGGAGAACATTCTCCTCGGCATCGAACGTCAGCCAAAGGTACTTCAGGGTCTCGCTGAGGAAATAACTCGGCATTTCGTTGTGGTGCTGAATGTTCAATCGCCGTTGCTCTGTCTGAATGTCGTGATCCCCTACCAAGTTGAGTGAGCCCGTTGTCCCTTGCCCCACCTTTTTGACCGTCGCAAAGCCGCAGGGTGTCCATGATAGCTTGTGAACGGCATGCAGCGCAAAGTCGGCCGCCCACATCCAGCTTGACGTGTAGGGAGTTCGTTTGTTGTTGTTGAATGGCCCAGAATGTGCACCGCGCAAACCTATTGACGCCATGTGCAAGAAATAGCAGCTCTCCAAGAGCTCAGGACGGAGCGGGTGGACATCCCCGGACCCTTCCGTCTTCCAATGGGCAAAGTTGAACCTCTCTATCGACGAGCATTTGGATGGGAAGAGCAGATGAGATGTGCGGCAGCGCGTGAGCCTTTGACCAAACAAAAGGTACCTCACCTGGCAGTAGACCCAGGAACTCTCGCACGAGGAAAAAGCTGTTCAATGTCTTCGCCGATGGCACCTGTTCGCCGAGCAGCACTTGCAGGCCAGGATAAAAAGCCATCAGACTCTCGAAGACCTGCCGGACATGCCCGCTGAGTCCGTAACCAAGGTCGACATCGACGTACCATTCGCCAAGTCGAGAATTGTCGTGGACGCCAGAGTACACTGTCTTGAACATTGGCCAAAAGTCTTCGTCGTCGGAGAACAGTATGTAGTGTTTCAACCTGCAACGTGTTGGTGAGCTTGTGATGGGCAGTCGAATCTTGCAGTGTGAGTGGCGAAGCACACTTACAGATACTCATAAAACGAATCCGAGTTGCTTCCGATGCCGCTCAATAGCTCCACCCACTTGCCACTCATCGTGTCGATATGCTTTCCGAGAAGATTCAACTCCTTGTGGCGCCGCGTCCACAGAGCTCGCGTTGCCAACTTTGCCGCCTTGCCAAAGGATGGGTCGTCAGTGAGCCGGGAGAGCAGCTCGAATTCAAGCGATAGCGTGCCCGCGCCCGCGAGGGAGGCGACTGTAGATAGAGAGACTGTGAGGCAAATCACTTGGACATCGCAAAATACCACTGCCAGTGCCCTTACCGGTGGTCTCGCCTTTAGGAATTCCGTACAACAAGTTCACCGTGCCGTATGGAATCTGGCGAAACAGTCAGTGGTAAATGGAACAGGTCGGTGTGAAAGGGGAGACCAAAGGAGAAGAAACATACTCACACCTGTTTCGGTATCGAATGCAAAGATGAGTCTTTTGCCAATGTCGTGCGCTAGATCCAGGAAGAGGCCGTCGTATTCCCACGTTGCATTTTCCGGAGGCGGCTCCCACAAACACGAAGTGCCATCTGCAGGTGGTGGGTATCCCGAACGCACATCTCCCGATGCGTCCCACACGTCTGCCTTTGGAACCTTGCCCACCATGAAGGCGAGGGCCAGTTGATGCGCGCTCAGCAGCCCTCCCAGCACGCGGATCGTGGTCTCGAATAGGCTGACGTCGACGTTCAATGAGAAAAGTCCCCCCTCCTCGCCCTCCCGGACCTTGGGCTCGTTCAGCTTCGGGTAGGACTCCCGAAATTCGAGCTTCATCCGCTCGTCGAGGTACCGTATCCTCTCGACGCTGCGCGCGAACTCGGTGTGGTTGTTCATGAGGATGAGCGTGTCCAGAGTGTCGATGAGCGTCAGCGCCGGTATCTTCACGAGATCAAATTTGCCCGGCGCGCACGTCAGCGGCTGCAAATCCGACGCCGGAAAGGCATTGTAAAAGTAGGCATCATAGGCGTGGGTGAACATTGACCGAATGAGCTGCTTGTTTGCCTCGATCATGGAGGGAGGCATGGGCGGGAACGCCCCGCCGTCGGGGGCATCCGTTTCGACCGCCCCGTATTGCAGGAACGTTTCGATCAGGTGGTTGAATCCGGCAGACTCGGTGTCGTCGCCGGTGCTTTCCGGTGCTGTTGCATTTCCCGCCTCTGGTTCTTTATCCACGTGGCAGACTCTGCACGCTCTTAAGACATATTGGCATGGCCCAATCTCCTCTGTCGATTGGATCACGATCTCCCCCTCGTTGTGGAAAAATTCCTCCATCAGACTCTGCCTCCGCTGGCAGCAGTGAGCGTCGTACACGACCTTGCTCTGTCGCTTCGTCGTCGCTGTTTCCTGCTCGGAATTCTCCGCAGATATCGGTGCTTCGCAGAGGTCTCCGTCGATGTAGTACTCGACCGATTTGTCAGACGTCGGTGAAATTGGTTCATTGGGTCCCCACGCGGCGCTGATTTGGGATGCATAATCTGGCGTCGATGGAGGGAGATAAGTCCCAAGACTGTGTATTGTTTGGAGTTGGAATTCGATGCTGCTGGACAGGATGGAATTGGGGGGCAGCTGCAATATCTCCTCGGAACCAGGCGTTGCATCTGCATCCCCTCTGTCGTTCTGTATTGCAATGGGCTCGACGTGCATTTGCTCGACCGATGTTTGAGGGCACAATCTGTACGTCCAGTGGGAGAAATGGGAGAAGAAGCTCTCCTCATGATGTTTGGTCAATTCCCTCAATGTTACGTGCATTCCATCATTGAAGTATTCGCAGGGTGCTGCTGCTGTCGTATTGTTGGCTGAGACAGCCTCGGGAGAAGAAGGCGACGGTGACGATGAGACGTTCCATTGATGGCCGCGTTTGAGCCTGTCGTAATGTGCCTGCACCGACAAATCGTACAGCACCTTGCGCCTGTGGCCTCCACCCGCCCCATTGCGGCGATCTCTACGAGTGCCATCAGACTGGGCGCCCTGATTCTGCGGCTTCTGGAACTGCTTCAGGAACGCCTGCAGCTGCTCGGCCGTGAGCGCCGGGCGAGCGGGGGATGCACCGTCTGAGTTGCCATCGCCGGCGTGCCTGGAGTGGCCGCCTCGCAACAGGAGCAGCGCGAGGGCGGCCAGGAGGAAGACCCTCCGGTGAAGGGGCATCGTGCTCCGGGAGGCCGAGGGGCGGGCCAGTGCGGCCATCAGCCGGGCTGGGCGGGGGTGCCTGGGGGTGCCAAGTCTGCAACGGCAAAAAATGGAAATGGCCTCATTTTTTGTCGCTTGGCACTTGGCACAGGTGCACCGTTGCCTGTTGCCTCCCCCGCCCCGCGCCTCCTCTCCCCCCCCTGACGGTTGCGGCGGCATTCGGCATCTGCAAATCTGCCAGAGTCCGAACCATGAGCCTCTCCCCGCGGTCGAACGGCGGCAGCGGCGAGTTCAGCCGCCAGGGCAGCCTCATCGACCAAATCACCACCGAGGGATGGCTCGAGCTCTTCCTCAACGCGGCCGAGAAGCACACCTTCAGCAAGTGGCAGGAGACGATCCACGACAAATCCCTGACCCACCGCGCCACCAAGTCCATCTTCGATTGGGTGGCCGATTTGATCCCGGACACCGTCGCCCCGAACGTCGTCACGGCCGCGGGCTTCGCCTGCCTCGGCCAGGCGTGGTACGTCCAGAACCTGTACGGGGAGCGCTTCCCCACGGCGTGCACGTGGTTCGCCGTGGCGAACATCGTCGTCTTCTTTGTGACGAACAGCGTCGATTCGAGGCACGCCGATCGGCTGAGGCAGCGGAGCGCTTTGGGCGAGCTCTTCAAGTACAGCTGCGATTGCTGCTCGACGGTCTTTCTCATGGTGCTGGCGACGTACTGTTTGGGGGGCACGAGCAACGTGACGCAGTGGTACGCCGTGCAGGCGAGCCAGCTGGTGCTGTTCACGAAGCACCTGAGCGCCTTCCATCGGAATGCGGGGATCCGCTACAACGTCCTGACGGGGCCGGGGGAGGTCATCCTGACGGTGGTAATGACGTTGGCGCTGCGGGCGGTGACCGGATTGGATTGGCTAGTTCGAATCTACGAGGTAACGCTGCACCGGTTCGTGTCCCACCTGGATGACAAGCACGACATTGAGCTGAAGGACGGGCTGAAGGACATGATCACGGATCCGTACAAGCTGGGGCCGGAGATGATCGCCCTGCTGTATGCCTCCATGTACATCATGGCGTTGGTCAAAACCCTCCTGCTTCACAAGGAGCACAACTGGTCCAAATTCGGGATCATCTTCTGCCTGACGATGCGGTTAATCCCTGCGGTGTTCCTGCGGTTGGGATTCTACCCCGGCACCTACGGATTGACGGCCGTGGACGTTGTCGTTGACGGACTGTTTTTGGCCGTCTTGACATCCGATGTCACTCTTGCAAAGATGGCGGGGAGGGAAATCCACCCCTGGGTCGTCTTGATGTCGAGCGCTGCCATTCTCAGCCACGCAACCATCATTTTCCTGGTCATCGTCTATTACATTGCGGTCTTTGCAGATCTCTGCTCCTACCTCAACATGCCGCTGATGACCGTTTGTCGGAATGTGTACTGCGATGGGGTGTACGATCTTTGTCACATTGGGCACAAGACACTTTTTCGGAATGCTCTACGGTTTGGCAACCGCCTTTTCGTGGGAGTGGTCGGGGACAAGGACGCATCTGCGTACAAGCGACCGCCGATAATGTCGCACGACGAACGGTGTGCGGAGGTGGAGGCGTGCAAAAGCGTGACCAAGGTCATCGAAAACTGCCCGTGCTTTGGATTGACGAAGGAGTTCCTGGATTATCACCAAATACACGTTGTGGCCTACGGCGAGGAGTACCTGGAACGATACCCGAATCCGGACGACGATCCGTACTACGCGGTGCCTAGAAAAATGGGCATCGCTCAACCCTTGCCTCGTACCAAAGGCCTGTCTACGTCAGACCTCATCAAGAGAATCCAAAAGGCGCGACCAGCAGAAGAACGAAATGATGGTGGAGGCGATTGATGTACTTATATCAGGGTCTCCGCCAACTTGAACAGAAGGTGTTGCGTTGCTTAGAATTGGAATGTCTGTTCCTGTAAATAACCTTTCCTAACGCAACAATCACCATGCATGAAAAAGATTACTTTGTTCTTAGTCCGAGTCGCTGCTATCGTCCGACTTCTCTTCCTCATCGGTCTCCTCGTCATCTTCTCCCTCCACCGTTGCCTCTGGCACCGGATCCTTCATATCCAAATAACTCTTGTCGAAAAAATGCAGCCGGATGTACCCATCCTCCGCCCCGCTCGCATAGCACCGCCCGTTGGGGTTGATCGCCAACGCATTGATCGGCCCGAAATGTCCCTTCACCGTCCCGAACTCTTCCTCGTACACCAAGTGGAAGAAACGCGTTTCGAACTTCCCCACCTTCCCCGACGTCGTGGTCACGCTCATGGCCTCCTGTCCGCCCCCGAGCAAAATGTGATCCTTCGTCTCCGAAATGACGGCGTCGTTCACGGGACGGTCCGTCTTGTACGTCTTCAGGTGGCGCAGATCCACGACGTCGTACAGCTTGGCGGTGAAATCGGCCGAGCTCGTGATGAACAGGGTCTTGTCCTGGTTGAAGCTCACGCGGTTGATCTTCTTCTCGTGGGGAAAGAATTCGTCGAGCTCCTCCCCGGTCACGGGGTCGTACAAACGGATGGACCCGTTGTCGAACGTGACGAAGAGGGCCTCGTTGAGGTTGAGCCAAACGATGTTGGTGGCGTTGACGCGCTTCCCGTCGATTTTGGGCAGGTCGATTTCCAGCCGGGGGGTGTCGGGGTAGTTCCGCGGATCGTCGTCCTCCGGCACGTCGTAGACGGATATTTGGGCGTTGTGTTCGACGAAGGGGTCCGAGATGGTGGCGAACATGTTCGATCCGTCGGCCCACGCGGCGCCGCGGACGGGACCGTGGTGGTCAAACGTTTTGATGCATTCTCCCGTCTCGCAGTCCCACAGTTTGGCGGAGCTGATTTGGATGAGCATGGGTTGAATGG
>JALLAP010000780.1:0-10335 GCA_036939355.1 Thalassiosira profunda | reverse complement strand
GAAGTGACACAAGAGCCCCTCATGTCTCTTCATAGTACTGAATTCCTACCTTAAATCGAGTGCCGGGTGCTACCCGAACGTGGTTCTTAGTGTCCACCCATCTGTCCGTGGTTCAAGTCTCCTCTATCTCATGGAAGTTTACCCCGTACACAAACTGAGCCGGTTGCTTCCACAACAATCCGCCTCCGCCCTGTCCGCGTCTCCAGTCCACCCCGTCGACCTCGAGCGCCGCCCCCTCTCCTCATCGGCTGGCGCTTGGGTATCTCTGTCAGGTTGCAATTAATCTCGGTCGCTATTTCCGCTGTGGTCAAAATGAAGACGTATTCGCCCTCTTCGTCGCCCACGCGGTGACAACCCGTGATGGGCAGGGGTGTACCGTGGCGTTTGCGCCTGCTCCTCCGCCCAAGGCTCGCTCGACCCTGCCCATGTCCAGAAGTGGCTACAGCTCCATCGGTGGCCGCGATGACTCCTGGGATCGAGCTCCCTTGGATCGAGGCTGGAGCAGGCGCGGCGGATCGTCGGCGTATGATGGGTACGATGACAGAGATTATGACAGAAGGTGGTCGGACCGGCGCGGCGGGCGAGGCGGCAGGGCGATGTATGATTCATATGGCATGGGATATGATGGGTATGGCCGCGGGGGATACCTGGGAGGCGACGATTACTTCTACAATGGCTCGTACAATGGCCCAATTTTCGGGAACTCAAACTACTACAACGACCCTTACTCCCGGGGATCGATCTCCGAAGACTTCCGGCAGGCCAGCTCGCGCGGGGACCGCTATCAACGGCGGGAGGCCATGCGCGGGCGTGGGGGGAGGATGCAGGATTACTACACCCCCCGCGAGCGGGAGATGATGAACCCCGGAGTGCGGTACGGGTGGCAACAGACGTACGACTGGTGAGTTCGTCGGGCGTTGGGCTGAAGGGTTGCAAGGCGCACCTGTTGCAATTCGTGCGCTCACTGTTGCTTCTCCTCGCTTTAGGAATCGGGGAAACGTGCGGAACAGCGGGAGCAGCGAGAACTTTCGTAAGGGAAGCGCGCTGGCCAGGATGCAGGACGTGTACACCCCGCGGGAGCGGGAGGAGCTGCAGATGCGGGACAACAGTGCTCTGAGCCGGGGCTTCTACGGCGACGGTATCTGGGATGATCGCGATTCGTTCTACGGATACGAAGGAGGGCGCGGCCGGGGCAGGATGGACTTTGGGCGGGACAATTCGATGTTCGACAGCGACCGCCGTCGCTCGGACTATCGATACCGAGATGGCTACGACGACCGCGATTACGACGAGTACGATGATTTTGATGATTATATCGATGTCGGACGGAGCTCAGAATACGACAGGTATGGGTCGGGACGGCGCTGGAGGGGCACTAGCGACAGAATCCGCGACGGTTGGGACAGCTTCAAAAATATCTTCAATTGAGGGGAAGCTGCGAGAACGTCTTCAATTGATTGGGGCAATCTGCGAGTGAGTACATACAGGGGCAAACAATGCATATCAGGGGAGTCAATGATCAGGCCAAATGTTGGCCGCAGTTAAAAGTAACTTCATTCCTTGACAAGGGCAAACCTCGCCACCACTGGCAAGTGGTCCGATGCGCCGTCTTCGTATCCAGTCAGGACGCCGCATCCCAGGCATTGCAATTTGACCTTTCTTTCATCGGTCCCTGTGCCTGTTGTCGCCAAAGCTTCCTCGTCGTGCCAGAGGATGTGATCTAATCGCTTCCTCAGCGTCCACCAGCCCCCCAGGAATGGCCAGGCGTGCGTCTCTTTGTACTTCGGAACAAACCGCCGAAGGGCGTCGCTGTAGCCGAAGCTTGTGAGATAGGACAAGGCCCCTGCAAAATCACCCTCATTGAAATCACCGGCAACGATATCCAAAGGCATCTTTGCAGTTTCCGATATTCCTCCGGCAGATCGCTGCAACAATTCCTTCACCTCCTTGATTCGGATGGGCTCTGTTTTGCGCGCCGTATCGAACCACGCGCTTCCATCCAGCTCCACGGGTGGCCGAAGGTGAACATTTGCAATGCGTATTGTAACGAGTCGACCGGCGTCAATCCAATCTTTCACATCGCATGTCAGAGCTGGGAAGATAGACCCATTGATATCCTTGGTCATATCGAACACTTTCACATTCTCCAAAGGATATCGCGACAGAATTGCAAGTCCCCCGGCCGCGCGATCGGTGGCGCCCGGGTGATGGAAGTGGCGATGTCGAAACTGCGACGCCGCTGCTTCTTCGCGCAACACATCTTTCCAAGCCGGGTTCGTCTCTTGCAGTAAGATTATATCGGCGCCCGAGGAGAAGATGGCGCGCAGGATGCGTTGCCTCCGTCCGGGGCTGCGGACGGCCACGTTGTTGATGTTGTAGGACAGGACATCGAATGTTGCGAGATTGGACGAGGAGCTGTCGTCTGGAGATCCGGCGATGGGCAGATCGGGAGGAGCGAAGTGATACCTCTTGATGAAGGCGAGCGGGCTGGGGAGAAATTGATCCAGGAAGCCGGCCACGTCCTGGAGGGGTCCGATCATCGTTCTGGGGGCGACCTCCAGAGGGAAGAAACCGCCCCTGCAACAAGTTTGGGTTCCAAGCAAATCCGCTGTTTGTACTTATTCCTCTGTGATTTTTCTACAGAGGAATTGATTTTCGGCCGCTTCTAGACCACACACCCCTCTGCCCCATAGAGCCATCAGCCATCATGTCCGACTACAACAAGTGCGCCGTCTGTTCCGCCCCCGCCTCGAAGCGGTGTACAAAATGCAAATCCGTGTGGTACGCTTTGTGATGGCATGATAATTTTGTGACTTCACATCACGTGCATGGCAAGATTCTTGTATCGTATGATGTGCACGCCCTCTCACTTATGATTCTGCGTAGGTATTGCGGCCGCGAACACCAAGTCTCCGACTGGAAGGCGCACAAGGCAAGGTGCAAGGTTATCGCCGCTGACATTGCCCAGGCGGAAAGTCACGAAATTCACAAGCGGGAGTTTGATAGGATACGGGTGAAATACGGGCTCGACAAGGACGACAAGGCGACGGAGATTGCCGAGCTGCTCGCCAATACAGGTGCCAACGAAGGTGAGTTCACCAGTTGCAAACAATTGTATATGAAAAAATAATGGCGCAACCACCATTTACTGATACCAACAACACTCCACGCAGGCGTGTCTGCACCAGAGTTTGCTCGCAAATTCGGCATGTCGGTGGAGGAGGCGGTGATTTTCTTGGAATGGATCAAGGTGGGGATTAAGTTCAAGGAGGAAACGCTGGACAATGCAAAGAAGTCGGGCTTGGCCGGATGATACAAAGGATATCAGGGTTTGGGGGCGATGGGATTGAGGGAGATGGAAGCTCAAGGAGATGCTACATCTTGCATTAGAGCAGGGTATCCGTCGCTTGGTTATCGCTCAGAGGCCAGTGCGGCGGCTTCTCTCTCCTTCTCAAACGTTGCCAGATACCCATCCACCTTCTTAACGAAAGCCATTGCCGCGGCAAGGTTCCGATTGATCAGTGTGGTATTCTTCGACTTGCGTTTGCTCTCGAAGGAATCGGGAGTAGCACTCCTCCAGAACCGCCCCATGATGAAGCGGATGTAATCGACGCACGCGAGGCGGTAGTGCCGCAGCGCCTCGTCTCGGTTATACGTCCACTTCTCCTTTCCGGGATCCCGCTGGCGCATTGCTGCCTCGAGAGCCACAAGGTATCCTTCAACGAGCTTCTCCTCTCCGCCATTCTCCAGATCAGTGGGTAGGACGGCGTGGACCAAGTGCATTCCAACGTCGCTCATGCCATACCCGATTCCGGCACACGAAAAATCAATCATGATTGCGTCCCCTTCTCCACCGTCTTTGGCTTCGTTGGGAAGGAACACATTCATCGACTTGTAATCACCGTGCACCAACGTGGCATATTCGTCGTCCACATTTGGCGAGAGCTCCTTCGACACCCACTCGGCCATGTCGTATATCCTCTGCCCGAGCCGGGTCACGCTCTCCTTCTCCAGGATCTCCGTGCCGTCCAACCCCCGGAAGCGTTCCCGAAATCCCTCCCACGACGCCACCATGTTGTGCAACTCCTTCGGATTTCGGAATTGCAGCTGGTACGATCCTCCCGCGCTGGACAGTCGATCGCTGATTTTCTGCAGCAGCGCTTTGTTGCCCCACGCCCCGGCGTGCAGCTCCGCCACCGCCTTCAAACACAGCAGCGCCTGCGACGGCGAAATGGGAGAATCCTGAAAGTAGCCGTGTGTGGGCGAGAGAGATTGCAGAAGGATGTGCCCGCCCCTGCCCGCAAGGAGCTCGTGCTTTTTCGCCTCGTCCGCTTCCGGAAAAGGTGACGGTTGTTTGGCGTCCGTCGTGGGCGAATCCTCAGGAACCAATCCTTCCAAATCGTATTGGGAGTGATGCACCACCGGCAGATGCTTCCGTAACCCAAGCATCGGGGTAGTCTCGTTGTAAAATCTTACTTCGGTCCGCAGATACACCAGGGTGCGTCGCAAATCAGTCCACGTCTTGTGCGCGTACGACGACGCCGCCACCCGTTTTAGAAACAGTTCTGTCTCCTCGACCTCCGAATGAGCGTCGATGACGTACTCGCTGCTCCCGTGGTGGCCGTCGGCTCCCTCGTCCTCTCCCCCACCATCATTCGATGTTTCCGAGAGGACGCTCGAGTGCCGCGCCAGGATCCGCGCGCCCTCAGCGTTGGCCTGCACTACCCTCTCGGAGGGGAGGGTGTAGGAGATGACGGTCGGGAGGGCGTGGGCGATGATCGGGAGAAGGTCCTGACCGTCGCAGGCCTGGTCTGTGGCCATCATCTTTGTCGGTGCACGTGTTGATGATGGCTGAATTGCAAATGCTTCACTCAGTGCCACCGCGAAGATCAGCGTGCATATGATGTGGATTTCGCGCATAGACCAAGCAGCGGGTCCTCTCCATTCACGTCACAGCGGACGGTTATGAAATGGACGGAGGAGGCGGAGGCGGAGGAGGAGGCGGAGGGGAGCAAATCCGAAATTTCGGCCTCTCTGTAAAGCCACTCATTTTTGCGTCCCGGTCATCACCCGTCACCCTCCTCCATCCCCAAGAGCTTGGCGACCCCCGGCCCACCAGCATTGCCAACAGCCTGTCATATGCGCCGCCCTCGAGACATCTGTGGCCCGCCGAGATGCGGAAGCGATATCCCGAACTCGGCAGCGAGCACGAGATCAAGCGCGCCCTCGCGGAGATGGCCGTAGACGTCTTCGCGCCCCAGACGACGGCGGAGGATGCCGCGGCCGAGGAATTTGGTGCATTCTCCCGCTTCGTCCTCCACGAGGCGAGGGAGACGTGCCTGGAGATTCTGGAGGGCGATTTGCAACGGGGCGGTGCGTCGGTGGGGGAATTGCAGGGCGGCAGCGACGACTACTCCATCTATCGCGTGTCGTTTCCAACAGGTGATGGCGATTGCAATGGAGACATCAGCGGCAGAGGGAAAGGCAAGAATGCAGCGGTGCAATTGCTCGAACTGTACAATCAACGAAATGGAAGAGGACGCAAACATGCCCTGACCATTGACACGATCAAACATTATATGCTGGGGATGTGCAACCGTCGCACGCAAGAAAGAAGTTGCGCTCGATACAACCGGCTCGGCAATCTGATGTTCATTTTGCAATTCGGCGGACCGACGGAGGGCCAAGTGCGGCACATCGACAACATGGTTGGCAATGTGCAGATTTGCCTGTACATGTCGGCCAACTGTCCGAGCACAGTTGTCTATGAAATGGATGATGGGGACGGATCGCCGGTAACCAATGGCGCTTCTCTGATTGAGTTCTGGGGCCAGCATCGAAGCGTTCCAGAATTGGTTAGGGAGATCTTATCATCATCAAAGCATGGGGACATGCCACTAAAAAGCAAGTGGTACACGAGGTGTTTCGGCTGGACCACCATCAATCAACAATTGCTGTGCTTTGGCAAATTGTACCAACCCGTGGCGTACCAGCTTGGATTAATGGCAGAGCCGGGGACGACACTCTTGGCAGGAGGTAATGAGATACATGCGGGTCCGCCCACGACAGAGTCTAGAATGTTTGCCTTTGCAATTGGCATTCCAAAGGACGATGCTTCTGAAAATGGCGATTCGGTGGAGAGTGAAGGCGGCGAAAATGATGGAGAGGTTCAATACTCGCCGGTCCTCTTCCACATCGACTTTTGCTGCCTTGTCTTCAGCATCCTGGATTTGGAGTACGCAGTCCTCGACAGCGAACACCTGATTCGTGAGGCAAAGCGCTTTCTAGTTGAGATATTGCTCGAGCTGATCCGAGATTATCCGATGCGAGAGTACCTCCTCCAGATTGACGAAGATAGAGTCGGCATACGAAGTTTTTTAGAGAAGGCATTGGCACGGTTGGAGAATGGGCAATCGATGGATTGTTTGATTGATGAGGCGGTTGAGAGTGATTGCATTCTGTACAGTGCTGATGTGGTAAAGCGAAGATCGAAGAAGAAGAAAGCACGGCCGAAGCGAAATAAGGAGCCGCATTGAATGCCTCTTCGCCAAGGTATACTTGCTTTGTCCATCTTTAGTTACAATATCATACTATTCTACATTGCTCATGAAAAGTCACGATCGGGGAACAGCCGAGGCGCAACAAGCGTCCAGGCATACAACGAGAGTGCCACCCACTGGCTAACTGCAATCATGGCCATATTGACTTTCCCAACAGTCGGATTGGCCGCGTTGTGAATCTGGTCGCCATCCTCCCCTCCAACAGCCCCCGAGATGGAGCCCCAGCCCGTCAGAGACATGGCCACCCAGCAACTCACGAGCGCCAGAATGGCATTCAGCTTCCAAATGTCGCTGCCTTGCGAAACCAGCACGTCATCGTCGCCACCCGATCCAAGTGCCAACCCCGACGGCGGTCGATCCGCATCATTATACTCTAGGAGAGGATCGTCCAAATCGAGCACGGGATCTTGTCCCCTTCGAAATGTATTCCCACTCTTGGCAAGAGACCGTGCCTCTTTGACATTGTCGCCGCTCAGCCGGTCCTCGGCCGTCCAGCTCCATCCCGTCCAGGCGAGACTGAGGGCAGTCAAGACCAAGCCGATGGCAATATCGTACGGATCGTTCTCCTTCGCCAGAAGAGGATTGCACGATCCGTGGGGATTCTTTGAGACGGCCGAGTAGCCCAGGTAGACGACGTACAGCGAGATCACGGAGGAGGTCAGCAGGCTTCCATCGACGCCGCTCAGCTGCACGACCGTCACGGCGACAATCCCAATCAGACTCATCGTAATGATGGCCGTATTCCCCCCGCATCCCTTGAAGTAGTGATACAAGAGCCCAATTCCGATGAACGCCGCCACGTAAAAGGAGGAGCAGACGGCAATCGTCGCCTGGAGCCACTTCTTCCCGCTGCCCCATTCTAAGCGGTCCGCCGAATCCGCCTTCCCCACCCAATTGTCGTTCCAATTGTACGCCAAATCGATCAGAATGATCTGCTGGACGACGATGAACACCCCCGCCCCCACCCGCGAAAGGTGGAGGAAGACCCCCGTGAACCAGGGATGATTGGACATGAACACCGATGCCACCACCAACAGGAGGTACATACTGTATTTGGCCGGCCACACCTCCCGGTTCAGCGACGGGCGGAGGTACGACGCCACGGCCGCAAATGTGAAGAAGAGGAAGGAGAAGAAGGTGGGGCGGTACACCCCCGCGTTCCCCGCACATTGCCCAAACGGCCCAGAGAGTTTGTCTTCGTCGTTTCCTCCGTGCTGGTCGTCGGGCAGATATTGCTCGCACCCGCTCGTCCACCCACGAAAAACGTGTTTCCCCACCCCCGGCGTTTTTCGGACGACGTTCCACCAGCTGTTGCCGTCGCCCAAGATGGCCGGGGCCAGGGAGTACTGAAACGTCAGCGCCAATAACACCGCGAGGGCGAGGAGGAGGACCGATCGCCGTCGTCCGCTCGTGTGGGGGGACGTTTGGCCTAAACAGGCGTTGCAGATGGACGATGCCGAGGAGCAGGCGCAATACGTCAATCCCATGGAAATCGTGGAGGAGATTGCAGATCCCTGTTGGATGGAAATAATGAGGTGAAGAGGGTGAGCAGAACTGATTGCAATCCGCATCATCCTGTGCCTCCGAATTCTGCGTCCTCGACGCTGCACTGTCCAACTCCGTCGCGATTCCCCCCTAATCGCTAATCGCCTAACCCGCCCATCCTATCCCCGCTGCACTCCGCCGCCGCAATTCCCCGCCCAACGGCCAACCCGCCCATCCTGTCCCTCCCGCGCACTCACCATTGCTGTTTGCTGCTTGCGGCTTCACTTTGTTCTTGTGCTACTGCGTTCCGTTTTACATAAATATGTAGACGCCCCACGCCACCCCTTCCCAGCTATGTATGTAGAGCCAGCTAGCCAGCTCTCTGCTTCAGAAAAGTTCGACACGGTCACGACGATCACGTGATACGATTGCTTCGTACAAATTTCTCAAGTAATCGGTGATCACGTGAATTCTGAGGCGAGAGGCGAGAGGAGGGTAGAGGGGCAAGCAAAGCAACCGGCGCTGGGTGTAGAGAGGTGTAGAGGAAGAGGTTGCAGAGCCGGAAGAGGGGCGGTGCAGCGGGGGCAAGAAGCGGAGGCGCAGAGGCCGGGCGGTTGTTCGGGGAGCTGGGTGGGGAGTGACGCTTCTGACTGAGAACCGTGCACCCTCGCATCGGAGGAGTTTTGCCCCGAAGCTGCACCTTTGAGAATGACCATCCTGGCAGCGACTGCGCGTGGGCCCGCGGCGGATTCGCCCCTCTCGCTAGAGCTGGTGGAGCAGGCCAAACGCCACATCTCATTCCTGCAATCGCTGCATCGAAATGGCATCACAACGCTCACCAATCCGAGCGACGAGTCCTTTCGCAGGTACACTGAGTTGTGGCTTCCCTTGGTGGCGTCAGTGTGCCGCCGAACGGATGCCGCGTGCAAACTTATCCCGCCGGCGGACATCGCCTGGCTGTGGCACTGCCACCGCCTCGCGCCCTACCGTTACTTGGACTACGTCCAGGAGCGGTTCTTCGAGAAGAAGCTTGCATGGGCCGAGGGGAAGAACAAATTGGCTGAAGAGTTGCCGCCGGGGGAGTTCCTAGACACGCAATACCCATTTTCTTTTCAGCTGGAGGGCAGCGCAACCAACGCCACCGTGACTACTGATGAAGAGCAGACGGTGTGCGAAGAGACAATTCGAGTGTTCAGAGCGATGTATCCAAACGAACATTTCTTCTTGGACAAGAACAAATCAGCGGAAGGCAGCAGCAGTGTCGACAAAAGACTGAGTGGATTCGACCTCGTGGAGTCCTGCCAACGACAATCTACGTTTCTGTGGCAGGTGTCCGGCCCTCGCTTTTCGTCGGACTCGTTCCTGCAACAAGGGGCCGACAATTATGTCAGGTTCATCGTCCTCCGCCGGCTGAAGCGGCACAAATACGTCGTCCCAACGTACCAGATTGATCTCATTTGGCACACGCACATTTTGATGTCCATTTACGGCTATCACGCGGAGAATATGAGGGTGAATGGCATGTTGATGAATCATGATGACACTCTGAATGATCGCACGGAGGGAGGCGATTTGGACACAAATTATCGAGCCACGTGTCAATTGTGGTACGAGACATACAACGAGCAATATCCCGTGCCCGGAGGGATGTACAGGGGCGAGCCGCCGAAGCAGTACTTCCGGCCTGGCTGGGTGGACAGAGCACAAAAGACTTCACTCTCCAAATTCCACAGAGTTCTTGGCCGACTGTTGAGTAGAGCCAACCGCGTAGATATCAAACGATAGCACTGGCGAAGAGCAGTCAGCCGGTTGGCATCTGGCCACATACCATATCCCATTCCACAGACGCGTTTCATCATATTCATATTCACTTTAGTCTCATCAGCTCTGCTTCTGTTGCAGACAGAAGAGGACCACACAAAGAGATCGACACACCAACTCGATCGTCGTCAACATTTTCCTTCCAATACAAACTTCTGCCGAAGTTGACCCCAGTCCAACCCACTTCCATCTCCCCAGCTACATCCCAAACTTCCTTAATTCGACCGCGACAACATCTTTGCATTGCGAGCACGCCGTGTAGCTTCCTGACGATCAATAGCCGCCTCGTCGGCTCTCTCGGCCACCGCCGCTGTAATACGCTCCCCCGCCCCCGCCTCGGCTCCCGCCGTTGCGTTCCCGGTCCCGCGCATCGTACCCCCCCTCCCCTCCCCGTCGATCGTACCCGTCCGACGTCGGACCCTTCGCCGGCCCCGCGCCGTGCCGATGCCCGCCCCGCTCCCGCTGCTGC
>JALLAP010000779.1:0-26406 GCA_036939355.1 Thalassiosira profunda | reverse complement strand
TTTTTATAGTACATGTACTTTTACGTACGTACGTTGCCCACGCACGCGAACTTTCACTTTCATCAAAAACAAAAATCCGTCGCACTTTCGGTTGCACTCGCTCCTTCCCCCCCTTCACCCTCCCCTTCCGCCCGCCCCGGCTCGCCCCCCCCCCCCCACACGCCGCCGGTTGGTGACCGCTAGCAGCCCTGCTTGGTCTGTGGCGGCCGACGCTGGCCGAGAGTGGGTCGGCGGCGGCGGAGCAAAATCAAAATAATACTTTCACCGACCACACCGATGAGCCTCGCTGCCGTTGTCGTCGCGTCCGTCGGCGCCCTCCTGCTGGCGTCGTCGCACGCTCTGTCATCCGTCAGCTTTGATCGCCCGCGATGCCATCCTGCGGCGCCCGCTCTGAACAATTGTAATCGAGGCCTCCCTTCGTTTTCTCGGCGGGGAGAATCTGCGTTGAGGTTGCGGGCAGTAGTTGACAACCCGATTACGACGGAAGCACCGCGCCCCGACGCCGATGAGACGGACATTCCCGCCCCTCCGGGCGAGCTGCCATCGTTAACGGTGGTTGCCGGGCCGGGGGCGACGATTACGTCCGTCTCGAGTGGCGTGGCCGTCGAGCAAGAGCTGTGGGCGAACGAAGATTTTCCTTCTGAGCACATCGGGGTAGGCAGCGACGCTGTTGATTATGATTCATTCCTGGGTGATTTATTTCAGGAGGGAGAAAGCATCCTGGCAGATATCACAAATGAAATCGAGAGTGAGGATGCGGGCTCAGAATCTGCCGATCTCGACGACGGTGAAACGGAGAGTGAAGAAGAGACCAGCAACGACAGCGAACGCTCCACCAGCACCGAGTCAGACGATTCTACGATACGCTCGGCAATGGCCAAAAGTGCTCTGCTTCATCGTGCAGGCATTGCTGGTGGAGCCAGAAAATCGTCTAGGAGCAATGGACGGTCGTCTCAGGCGAAATCCTACGTGAACAAACGAGGCTCGGGCAGGGCCCAGGGCGTCGGGGGCATCGGGAGAGTGCTGGGGACGGTGCGCACTGCGGCGGCCGCTGCCGCAAAACAGAAGAAGAGTGGGGGAGACGCAATTCCTGGCGATGGAGATGACGATTTGACAACCAAGAATGCTCTGACAAACCCAACTTGGAAGAGCGCCATTCAATCCACCGTGGCGGACATGTTGAAACGCCAAGACTTTGCCGTTCAACGACAAAGTGTCAAATCGCCTCCAGGGACCACGTCCATGGGAATATTGGGCGACGTCGTCCGCGAGGAGCTTCCTACCATCCCGCCCCTCCCCGGTGCATCTCTGGTCCGCACCAATTCATCCACATCAACATCCAAACCCCAGCTCAACATACGGTCCTCGGTGCCACACTCGATGGACGACAACCACATCGCCAATTTGAGGCTGTCGGTCTTCTCTCGATTCGACGAGGAGCAACAACGAATCTTTCGAAGCCGATCGTTGGAAGTGCTCAATACCCGGAGGAGGAGAGGGGCCGTGGTGTTGGTGGCCGAGGCGCCAGAGGGAGCTGGGGAGGCGAATCGCTACCCGAATGAAATGGAAGCGAGGATTGCAAGTGGGCATCACTACGGAGAGGCCAATGGCGCTTCTTCGGTTGCAACAGAGACATCGCAACCTTCGCTGACCGTGGCTTCTGTCCGCGGGGCAACCATCACATCTGCGTCCGCTGGTGTCGCCGTGGACCAAGCTGGCGACGGACCAATCATCGGCAGCGTCGAGTGCAGCCGTCAAGAATTTTGCGGGACGATGTTGGGAAGCTCGCGGCCGAAAGGCGCTTTGCTCTATGTCACCGAAGTGGCAGTCAAGACGGACGCGCGAAGGTGCGGCGCTGGCGCCCTGTTGATGGAGGGGGTGGACGAAGTGGCCGCCCTGCGCAACGTCGAGACCATCTACCTCCACGTCGACGTGACCAACCGCGCCGCTGTCGCCATGTACGAAAAGTGCGGCTATCACTATTTGGACAAGCGAGAGCCCGTTTATGCACAGTTCACGGCGTCCCTCAACCTTCACGACGGCGCGATGCACGGCCGCAAGCATTACTTGATGTGCAAAAATGTGCGCCAAGCAACCTGGCTGGACGGCGACAACTACTTTCTGTTCTCAGAGTCCAGAGAAGGCGTGCTATGGGGCTGCTAGGCTAGTCCCACGCCTTGTAAACTTATCATTGTATTGTAAAGAGCTAAGTGAAGAGTCTATTGAGTGGCTTTGGTTGGGTCTCACTCTCAAAGGAGTAGGCCTGAGTAGGCTGTGGATTCCAACCCACGACCAACCTTCGCAGACGAAGGTATAAAGCTGAAAGTTTCGCGCACTCGACAAATTTGGGCCAGCAGAGGAGCCCGCCTTCGTCCAACGTCTCGAAGCGGCAGCGCAACACAGTGGCGACCCCCAACCCCCACGAAGGAGGTGCACGAAGCATTCTCGGGCGCGGAGGCCCCCGCTTCGCGCACCGGTGCCCATGCTTTCGCTGCGCAGTTGCAGACGCTTCCGAGCGAGAGATGCATGCACCTTCCCAAGCTCGCTCTGCGCTGCAGAGAGAGGCCAACGCCGAGCCGATGGAGACGCAAGATGGTCCCATTCAGTGATGCGGCGCTCATAGGTGTGTCTTGTTCATTTTGCAGGGCGACGGCGAGTCGATCCTATTGGACGAGTTGCAACATCGCCGGATGCCATGCTCGAGCTCGATCAGGACTACATGCAGGCGGCCCCGACCGTCGCCGAGGGCGGCACAGAGACCCTAGCGGTGGACAAGGCGCCGCCGAGTGGCAAGATCCACCTCCTGCCGCGCATTCACAGCCGGCAGCTCTTCGCCCGGACCCCGACGATGCATCGCGAGCCGAGCCGGGACCTCATGGAGCGCGCCCGCTCCGGCGACCTCCTTCCGGGGGACGTGCCCGCGGGCGTCCACGTCGACGAGTCGCTGCTGCGCGCGACGAGCTCGCTGTCGATGCGCTCGCTGCGGGACAAGTGCGAGCTGCACGAGTGGCCGGAGCTGCGGGAGGGCGGGGATCTGGACGAGGGCGCCAGGGCGGCGAGGATTGCGGCTGTGGCTCAAAAGGCCGTCGAGGAGGTGGCGGCCAGGAAAGTTGAGCAAGAGAAAGATGCCGGGGTGGCTGTCGCCAAGGAGACTGCCAACGAGGACACGATCAATATAGGAGTGGAGGTCGACGAGCTGGCAAAGCCGTGGGACGATGCGCCTTCTTCCGTGCCCAAGAGGACTGCCTTCTGGGAAAGGAAGTTGGGAAACCTTCGGAAGAAGAGGAGCGAGCACGCCAAGAAGCCGGCAGTGCAGACTTCCGCTGAGCCTGCTGCAGCTAGTGCCGACAGAGAAAATAAGTTGGCCAAGCTGAGAAGCCGGGTGCACCTGCTGGGCACCAAGCGGAAGACGACGCGGGCGAGGGAGCAGGCGGCCACGAGCAGTCAACCGATCAGGGAGGAGTCATCCATATCCAAAGTGGACGAGATTGGACCAAGCACCCCCATCAAGCCGACCCCGAGCGTGGTAAGCGAGGACCCCACACTGGCCCATGTCATCGTGACCTCCGTGAAGGTCCTCTCGGGCGATGCCGTCGCAGAGGATCCTGCCGATACGCCCACCACGGCAGCGAGCGCGACTTCGACCCTCCCCTCGCCTGTGGCCGATTCCGTTAGCACCGTCTATTCTTACACTGTCGAAGGGCCGAGCGGGTTCACTCCCAGCCCAATGAAGGTCGCGGAGGAGGGCGCGAACACCGAGCCCGACAGCGAGCAGGTGTTGCTGCCTCCCGATATGCCCATTTCCGAACCGAAGAGGACGCTCGAGGCAACCCCAATCGAGCGTTCAGACACGTACGTCTCCCAGGAGGGGCAGGAGCAGGAGGACTTGTCTGTCGTTACCGAGCCCGATCCAGAGGTGGAAATGCTTCCCACGCCAGCGTCGTCGATTGCCGAGGACGAACAGGACTCCAGCAGCGGCATTGGCGGCGGAACCGAACGCGAGGAAGAGTTCGTGCCAATGGAGGACATTTTCCGGAACTCGTCCAGGCTCCAGGTGCTGATTGAGAAGAAGGAGATCAATGGTGCTGAGGAGGAGTGTGTGGAGGGCAAAGACGCGCAAGAGGAGGCAGCAATCGTTGGCCCTGCGGCCAAGGAACTGGTAGCCGAGACGCCCGATTCAGAAAAAGAGGATGATCTAGGAGCAGGCGAGGACGACGACGCTTCGCTCCACATCGTCTACGCCAACGAAGCCCACGGGGTCATCGGGACGTCGACCGACGTCCTTGTTGAGGTGTCATCCCTTCCAGAGGGCGATGAAGATGTGGAGGTCATCAAGTGTCTCGGCCTGGACGAGATTGCTTTGGAGAGTGGCGTCGATGCCGAGGCGGAGCCTATGGACGAGGAGAACGCTAAGGAGGACGTGGACTCACAGAAGCAGGGAAGCAAGGCGACCAAGGAGTCCAACAAGACCGCTGGGACTGATGGCACGACCAAGTCGGAGTCCTTCAAGGCCTCGTCGAGCAAGCTAGGGAATCCTGCAGGCGATGCCTCGCCGGACACTCCAAAGTCCCGCTCGTCCCGCTCGTCCGGACGCCTTGGACGATTGGTGGCGCGCGAGAAGTCCGAGCGCCGCCCCAGTGGGAGGTTCCTGCGCAAGAAGAGGCTGCAGCAGCACCTGCTGGCTGGCGTCAAGCAACGCAGCGATAACGCAAGCGAAGCCAGCAGGAGCAAGACTGGTCTGTCAGTCGAGGCGAGGGAAGCTGTCCAGGAAGCCCTGACCACGCCAGAGGGTCAAGACTTCCTCATCGTCACCCCTGTCGACGCGCCAGTCACAGTGGAACATGTCGCGGGAGAGCTTGGGGCCATCGAGCTAAGAAGGCAGAAGACCGGGTTGAGTCCGAAGGCCCGGTATGCACTCGCAGAGGATCGGGAATCTGCGGACGACATTGACTCATCTCGCTCTCAGAGTCAGAAACAGGGGCTTCCGCCGTCGAGGTCGAACGGAACGTCCGACGACGAGGTCACCCTCGACCAATACGACTGGGACCTTGACACCCTCGACAGCGAGGCGAGCACGTTTGTATCCGAGAAAAGCGTGCTTGCCAACGGCCAGCAACAGTGCGCGTTCGAACCCTTTGGGATTCCGCAGGAAGAGCTGGTCGATGACCTAATGGAAGCGTTCGATGACACCGTTGGTCAATTCATGTCGGACATTGGCCTTGTTAAGCAAGGTGGTGACGCCGACAGCAGCGGTCGTGTGAGCGAGATGACGAGGAGGAGGGCGAAAAGGGTTTCCAACCGTAGGTCTGGCGGGAGAAACTTGGACCGTCATCGCAGCCGCAACGAGACCGACCGATGCAAGCGTGGAGGAGAGAACAAGAGCGGCGATAACGCGCCCTGGGACACGAGGAGGATGGAGGTGTAAAGACGCACTGTGATGAGAGAGTGTTGCATTGTTTTGTTCGTTTAGGTGTCGAGTTGTTGTCGAAAGAGGGCTGGGTTGCACAGAGAACATCGTGCCCAGCCGTAAAGCTAGTGAAATTCTACATCGCAATCTCTTCCTATCAGATGTTGGTACTGCCGTTTAAGCAACTCACTGGCGAATACTAGCACGACGGAGGCGCCGCTCCATTCGAGATCTTGCGCACCACTTGAATAATATCCTTCCAAAGGGCATCCTTCGGACCCGGTAGGCCGTGAGCGTACCCTCCCAGTCCCTCCTTATCCCGCGGCCACACCTTGTTCATTAGGTCCTTGATATCATTGTCCGACATCCCTGGAGATTTGTGAATTGTTTGCAGGACTTCCCAGAACGCTAGAGACTCTCCGCTCTCAACGTAGTGAAAGCTGATTGTTTGCATCGAGCAGCATCCAGCACCTGACTGCAGTTTATGGTGGAACTTCGTATCAACACCCAGTATTGAATCGAGAGTCTCGTGCTTTTTCATGTACCAATCGTCCACCTTGCCACTGACCGTGCGAACGATCCCGTAGGCGTGGAAGAGGTGCGACAAGTCTCGCTCGTCGCGCGTATCCACCAACGGCACCTTCAACACTTCTCCAAAACACTTGGCAGTGAGGAGGCCGGGATTTCCCTGCAGCCACTTGGACGCGTTTTCCGGAGAGCACTTCGATTGCGGATTATCCCATTCTTTTATGATCCGCTCCATCGTGCGTCGGGAGAGGACGTAGCCGGCGGCCCCGGAGTTGAAGGCCGATTCGCCCTTCCCTTTGAGCAGATGGCCCGCGTACAAATCCTGGGATGGGTCCCTTCCTTTCAGAAACGTGCACAGGTGATCCGGCAATACGAACGTGTGATCGTTGACAAAGAAGGCAAAGTCTGGGTCGACATCGTTGTGAATCGTTTGGATGACGTGTTGCAGGCGTTCCACCCCCTTGTCGACAGTTATGTGCTCCGGCACCACGAGATTTTTGGGATATGCGCCGGAGGACGAATTGTCAATGAAATCTCCGCTTGGGTACTCGCCTTTGCTGTGGACGACGTAGACTGCATTTGATGACGGTCCCCACGTCTTGGCGATGTTGGTGAGCCGCAGCGGTCTGGCATCCGGTTTCACCACGCTCGGCATGACAACGGTGACGAATAACGGCTTCCCACTACCTCCATTGCTATTTTTTGGGCCACCTACTCGGACTGCACCTCCACTACTGTCCGCATCAACCACTGCATCGCCTCTCCCTATCCCCACCCGGGAAAGAAGCAGCACTGCAATAGTGAACAGCCCAATGATCGCAACCACTCGAACCCACACCGCAACGTGCAACTGGGCGTGCTGCCGCGCCGTGATGTTGGGGATCCTCGCCGCCACGATGTGCACCGGCTCGGACTCGACGGAGTGCTTTGCGGTTGACCGGTGGCGGATGTTGGCGCCGCTCATCCTGCCCCGTCTGCGGCCCGACAAACAGCGCGGTTCGCTCGGCAGCCGCAAGCTACGCCAGACCATGCAACGATGAGGGGTCGGCGTGGTCTGACAAACAACAACAACTGGCGGGCAACTGAACAGGTGCACTGCACGTGGAATCTTTACAATACAGAGTTGCCTCTACGTAGCCGAAGTACGTACTGGCCGTCAGGTAGCTAACTGCTAACTCGGCCATGTGGCCGCACCAGGCACCCCAATTCCTCCACCACTCCACTGCACTTCATTCCACCACTTCCCCGACTTGACTCCTCGCCTCGCCTTCCTCGCCACGATGGCGCCCTACCTGCTTTTTCTCGGCCTGCTGTTGCAATTACAAGGCGCTCCGGCCTTCCGAGCACCGGCGCCATCGTTGCCTCGCCGCGCCCGGCAATGCTCGACGACGACGGTGCATGCAACAGAGAAGGCCGACGCGTGGGCGGGCGGGGCGAACGTTGCACCCGCAACCATCTGCGAGGTGGAGAACGTCCCGCTGCTCGATCCGATACCGGCAGGATATAAGAGGCTATTTATGGTGCGGCACGGGGAGGTGATCAACCCGGTGAGCCAAACACATCATGATGTGCACATCATACAGTCGAGAGCCTTGCTTTTTGGTTGTTGCTCTGTTGGTGTGCGCAATGCATACACACATGCACTCATCCGAGCAATTGTACGCACTGAATCGCGCAGGGAGGAGACCGACCGGTGTATTACGGGGCAATGGACGTGCCTCTTTCACCACTGGGCGAATTGGAAGCAATCGAGGCGGCAGCGTATCTCTCGAACTTTCATTTGCAACACGTGGCGTCGTCGCCCCTGTCGCGGGCGAAGTTTGGAGCGAGGCAGGTATTGGCACGGCAACCTCTGATCGACGGAGGAGAAAGCAGCGGCGATTCCAATGACGTCATGATACTCGAGGGCTTCAGAGAATTGGATCGGGGGGCGTGGTGCGGCCTGACCAAAGACGAGATAGGGCCGGAGAACCTTGCAAAATTCGACGCATGTGACGAGTCCGTAACCCCGGGGGACGGCGGCGAAAGCTACCCAACGCTCAAATCCCGCGTGCTGCAGGCGCGGGACGAACTGTTGGAAAGAACTGCAGTGGGACGGGCGAGTGCCATCGTGAGTCACCTCCAGGTGACCCGCGCGATGCTCAGCGAGGCGTTGAGGATGGACGTTACGGAAATGGCCGGATTGTCGATTGCGACGGCGTCCATCACCTGCGTCGATTATTGTTCGGAGACGGGGAGGGAGGTCGTCCGATACCAGAGCTTCAAGCCGGAATGCGGGCTGGAGGAGAGCAAGGATGGGGCCAACTGAGTTCGGTGAAGGTGTTGGAGAATTTGACACCGAACGACCAATGCCAGACGAAGATCCGAATTATCCGGTTCTCCGCCGACTCCGTCATTGAGACTTGCCAAGAGACTTTTACTGTTTACTCGCCAAGAAGTAAGTACATCCATCTGTTTTGCAGGCGACCGAGAACAACCTTGATTCAGCAGCCAAGCTTTCCAGACTCTTCCGCACTGTTCCTTGTTTACCACAGAACGGTTTCTTCCCATACTTTTCGTTGTATGCTCGTGCGAAGTCTGAGAGTAACAGCGTTCCGCCTCTTTCACTGTTAAGCAAAGCTTTGACTTGTTCTGCATGCTTTGGGACTGACACAGCCATCGTCAAGAAGTAAGTGCAGCCATCTGCTTTGCAGGCGACGGAGAAAAGCCCAGTTTCAGCAGCCAAACGTTGAAGACCCTCCTTCACTTTTCCGCGAGGGAAAGGTCTCTTGCCGTTCTTTGCGCGATACTTAAAGGCAAAGGCGCCGACAAATAGTTTGCCACCTCCTTCACTATCAAGCAAAGCCTTGACTTGTTTTGCAGTGCACACATGCTTCGTCTTTGGCTTTGCGACTGACACATGCGCTGGCGTTGGTTTTGCTTTTGCTTTTGCGGCCTTGCTGCGAATAGTCCCCTCCCAACCTCCACGATACTTTTTGTACAATTCCATTGCCGCCCTGGCATCTTCGACAGAACAATGCGGTTCGCCCTTCTTTTGGATTGTCACGCCGAGTTGCTCCTTCGCGAGTGACTTCAGACTAGGGGGCTTTCCTTCGTTCAAAAGGGGCCCGTACAGGCTCGTATCTCGAAGGAGGTGCTCTGGATGGGAGAGGCCGAGGACGAAGAAATCCTGGCTGAGAGAATGTCCAATGACAACTTTGCCCTGTATCAATTCAGCAACCTCTGATCGACATCGTTTCACGGAGATGGCTCTGTCAGACCATATATGCTTAGCTGTGATGCCAGATACTGCCGTCCGATAATCAGTAACTCGCCCAACCTTGCAATAAGTATCGTAGATAGTCGCCCCTTTCCAATTTACTAGAGTAAGTCTAGCCAGGCGAGAATGCATCCCGTTGGGCCCCACACCGACCATCTCTGCATCCATCGCAATGATTTGGGATGGTTCGGGAGGTGCGACTTTTATTGTTGGCTTCTTCTTTGTTGATGAAGCAACAGGCTGTTTTTTCGCCTTCGAGCGAGGCTTCTTCGACAATCGAATGTTGTTGCAGTCTTTGTCAACTGTGAAGATCCCACTTCTCGACAAATACTGCAACAACGCTGTTGTGGCGCCACGTTGGTATGGATGGTCTGCGTAACGTTTCTTGTGCTTTGTCACGAAATCAGAGATTGACAAGCTTCCATCGTGTTCGTCCAAAAGGTCCCCTACTTGCATCGCATGCGCATTTGCAAAGTTACTATCAACGATGCCGTCGCCACTACCCTTTGTCGCCGCCAGGTTTGCCAGGCGACTGCACGAGATCGTGCGAAGCGCAGCCCGCCTCGGACTGAAGCAGAAGCAGCGATGTGCAAACATGAGTAGCACCGCGACAGCTGAACCCACTGAACACATGGCTCGTAAGCAAGCGCCCAATACTCGGCGACAAGCTCGATCGTTATCTAAGCCAGTGCATGTCAATGGTGCTCAGGCAAGGGAGGAGAGTCTCTGAAAATTTCAGAGAGAGACACCGTCTGGCCGCCGGTTACCTAGGCTGGAGGAGCGTTGTGACCAAGAGATGGTACGGACAACCCCCGGACACAGGCGGACACACGACCCTCGATTCGGTCATTTCGGAGAAACTCTAAAGTATGAGCAAAGCATGTAGGTCCGGAGAAATTATTCCGCCTCTTCCGACCACCCAAATTCAACCGCCGAAGGCGCCGGCCTCCCAAACAACCCCAAACGCACGTAGTCGGCGCACTGGTTTGGCCATGGCCGCCGCCCTCGTCCTGCGGTAGGGATCGGAAGGCCCCGGCGGAGGGCCAGTCGCACTTGCCCAAATCAGTCCATTTCCATCATGGCCTACGGCTTGAGATCTCGGAGTGCAAATGGGCCCCCGGCGGCAGTGCCACCACTTCCTCGCCCCGACGCCGCCTCCTCACCCCCCGAATCCGCCACGGTGGTGGGGACGGCGTCGCCCAACGATGGGGCGGACCTATCGGCGGCAGATGCGGTCGCCATCTCGTCTGAAGGAGTGCAAATAGCGCGGTCGTCCCCATCAGCGGCCGCTGCAGAACCGACGCAGCCCCCCGACGCCGACGCGGGGGACGGGGATGGCGCAGAAGCTGAAGTCCTGCAGCTGGCGGAGCGCGTTCCCAACGTGGCGACCGTCCTGGCGAGCGTCAAGAAGGACGAAATCCTGTTGGCAATTTTGGAGGATTGTAAGAGCTTCTTCCCGGAGGGGGAGGGGGGTCGGGACATCTTCTACCTGGAACAGCTGTGGGAGGAGGTGTCCTGCATGATGCTGGACGCCATCATCAAGTACACCCCGCACAACGAGAAGGACATCGACCAAAAGTCCAAGCGCTACGAGGCGAAGAAGCTCAGCATCGTCCACAAGTACGTCGGGGCCGCGGCGGAGGGAATGTTCACGAGGGCGGGGGTGGGAGCGGGGGAGAAAAAGATGGTGGCGGGAGTCGCCATCTTCTTGGAAATGGGCCACTCCTTCATCAGGTGGTACCAGAAGCTGATCATCCCGCCGGGGAAGACGGCGCCCGTGTCCATCCCCGACCAGATCAAGGCCGTCCTCGTGGAGTTTGGCGAGAAGGATCCCGGCGAGCTATTCCCGCGGGCGACGGCGAAGCACGTGTATTACATCATTGGGTTCTTGTGCAACGCCGGGCAGAAGGAGGCGGCGCGGCGCAGCAAGCGCAAAGACGTCGGAAAATGCATCAAAGCATTGGATGCACATTTTGTGGAGGGGAAGGAGAAAGAGGCTGTGGCAAAGATCAAGGAGGAGCTGCCCGACGGGGCGACGGATTTGGTCGACAAGCGGTGCCACTTCGGGGGATTGAAATACCCCAACAAAACGCTCTACACCGTGTTCGCGTTGATCGAGAAGGCCTATTCGACGGTCGCCACAATCTACAACTTTGCAACCTTCGGTGGGTACCTCCTGGGGGACATTTGCGACGGGATTCTGGAGAACGAGGATATCCGGTCACTTTTCTGGGATCTCTTCCAACGCGATGAGTTTGACAATGAAACAATCAACGAGGCGCTGAGGTATTACGTGAAGGTGTTTGGGAACGTGCGGGCAAAAGATTTGTGCTACCGGTACAACAGCAATATCCAGAAGGGCGCCACCGTTGGGCTGAGACAGCGGCTCGCGGGCGGGAAAGGCGGCAAAGGCGGCAAAAAGAAAGCCAAAACCAAGCGACAAAAGACATCGGACGAAAAGGAAGAGTCCGAGGACGAGCCAGAGGTGTATGAAGAGGAGAAGGCGACCCCCGAACAGCAACACAAAGCACTGCAGGACGTGGCCGCGGAGGAGGTACGGTCCGATCGTCCCGAAAACAGAAAGATATGCACAATTCATCAGCTTGCAGACGGTCATATGGAAGAAGATGTATAGAATGTAAATGCATATGAATTAATACCGAATTATTTGCTAGTCTTACGCTTCTTGGGCTTGGGGAGCTCGCGGAGGTAATCCTCGGCCTCCAAATGGGCCTTTCCGGCGTTGGCCCGGCTGTCGAACGAAAACAAATTTCCCTTGCCCAACATCCCCCTCGACGAAACACGCGACGCCCCGTCGATGCACTGCTTCATGGTTGGATTTTGGTTGATGTAGCGGATCATGGAGAAGAAATGCTCGCACACATCGGACCCGCTCCGGCCCTGATGCATGGCAACGGACCCGTCCGCCTTCAAATAAAGGCGGGCGACGGCGGCAACTCCGAACACCATCCAGCACAAGTCCTCATGAGTGTACGAGGTAAGGTACTTACTGGCTTGTCCCTTCTTGCCCTTGCCCTTGTGCTCGGCCTTCCATTCCTCAAAGAGCCGCAAGACACCGAACAATTCACTGATATGGCGGTGCTTCGGGGTGTTGATGAGCTCCACATCCTTGTTCTTGGCCCTCTTGTAGGCGGTGCCATTCATGATATCGACGAGCCGGTCGACTTGCTCGAAGATATCGATCATTGGCTGGTACTCCGCAATGTCCGGGACGTCCTCAAAGCCATCCTCGTAGGACTCGGCGCTGCAGAAATCGCGAATCACTTTTCGCTTATGATTAGTCTCGTCACTTGGTACAACTCTACATACATACGACAATCTCCATACGTTTCTACGTGGGAATTCAACCAAAAAAGCCGTTAAAATTTTGCAAACTTTCCGTTCACGCCGACGAACCCCAAGCCGCCGCCGCCTTCCGCCCCCGCGCCTAACCTACTACCACCCGCACCGACCGCCGCCGCCGCCGCCCCGTCGCCGCCGCCACCTCCCAGCTGAGATCCGCCTCCAAGCTAGCGCTCCCCTACGTGAAGAGAGCCGCGGCGCAGAGCCGAAGCCGCCGTTGCAAACAAGAACCAACGCGCGGAGTTGCAAATCAGTTTGAATATTTGAATTGAAATCAACTTCCCACCACCCCAACACCTCATCGAACAATACCAAGCTCTACGCAACACATCACCAGAAATGTGCTCGGCGCGGCCGTTGGTCATCGCATCCTGGCCGTTGGCCTTTGCCCTGATCTGCGCAACCGTTGCCCAACCTCTGGTGCTCACAAATCGGATCCACCCTGCCTTGCAAGTCGATCTCCCTCAGCTCCCTACCATCCCAACCATGGCCGTCGCCTCCGCCACCGCCCAATCGGCCGCCAAGGGCAAGCCCACCAAGGCCACGTCCGCCGCCGCCGCCGCCAAGAAGCGCGCCTCGAAGCGCCTCAGCAGCCAGACGCCCGTGAACTACAACGTCAACAGGATCCTCTCCGACCTGAACCGCCCCTCCAACCGCTCGCCGCCGACGCTGGACTCCCTCTCGTCGACGACGCCCACCTCCCCCACCGCCAACGCCACCGCCGCCGCTGCCGCCGCAAACAACGCCGCCCCGCCGCCGATGCCAACCAGCCCAACGCCAACGCGCCCAACGCCAACGCGCCCAACGCCACCAACCCCAACAACTCCAACGCAGCCGCCGCCCCCACCGCCGCCGCCACTGCTCCCAACGCCGCCGCCGCCAACACCGCCGCCGCCGCCCCTAACACCGCCACCGCCGCCAACGCCCCCACCGATGTCGAGAAGGAGAACGTCGACCCGATGGAGGAAGAAGTCGCCGTGCCGGTCGTGACCCCCGCCCCCCCCCGCCGCCCCAACCCCAACTGCCGCCGCCCCCACCCCGCGCTCTATTCTGAAGTCCGGCCAGTCCTACGCCAAGGCCGTGCGCGACAACGCCGAGAAGCTGCTGAAGAAGACGTCCGCCCCCAGCCCCCAGACCTACGACGAGTTCGAGAACGTGCAATACGTCCAGTGCCACGAGGAGAAACTGCTGAAGGAATTCACCAACAACGACCCCGCGCAGGGCTTCCTCGCCTACCACGTCGAGGATTTCCTGCCCGGCGGAATGGTCCAGTGGCCCATCATCGAGTTCTCCAAACCTGTCAAGTCCAACGACGCCCAGGCCGAGATGACGTCGTTCGCCAACCTCACCGCGATTCTCTTTGGAGAGCTGCTCATCGCCGATCCGAATTGCAAGCTGATGCCTGTGGAGATTGACGACACCGACCCCACCCACGTCGTCGCCAAGAAGGCGGAGATCACCAACAACTTCACGCGCATGGGAGCTGTTATCAAGATTCGTGGAGGCTCGTGGACGTTCAAGAAGGGCCAGCGCAAGTTCGCATCGGTGTTCGCCTCGTTCCGCCTCAAGTCGACTCTGGAGACTGCGAGCATCATCAACCGCGTGTCGTTCGAGTTCACGCGCGCTGGTGGAGACATGCTGTTCAAGAAGCCCAACCAGGACATGGATACTGAGACGCCCTACATGCTTCTCTTCGTCGACAACCGCACCGAGCCGGCCAGTCTGAAGGCCGACGTGACCGACATGCTGACGACGGCCAAGGCGAAGCTCGAGGAGGGCCAGATGCTCCCCGACGAGCTCAAGCCCTCGCCCCTTCCCAAGTTCACCTTCCGCGTCAACCAACCTCGCCTCCCCCGCCAGACCTCCAAAGCCCACGAACAGTTCGACAAGCTGAAGGACCAGGGGAAGAAGGTGATCCACATCGAGGTCGCCAAGGACAAGGTCGACTACTTCTGCCTCCTGGCCGAGCAAGCGCACCAGATGAAGTTGGAGAAGCAGAAATTCGGAAAGTTCGCGATGTTCACCGCCTGCCTGACGAAGGACTCTCCCCTCGGCGACGCCAACGCCCTGCGTCGCTGCTGCCAAGGCCATCTCAACCTCGGCCTCAGCTCCACCAACATCACCTACCGCGGCTTCGAGAACCTCGACGCGACTGCCGAGCTGCGCAACCCCATCTCCGACCAGCTCCTCGCCACTGTGTCCTGCCGCTCCCTACTGTATCGCCTCACCCTCACCAACGGCGCTCCCTTGTTCCTTCAGCTGAGCCAGCGCAGCACTGGCGAAGTCGAGGCCAGGATTCCCAACACGCCCGAGGCTGAGCTGATGGCCGAACGCTTCGGCGTCAACCCCGCCGCCTACTGCCTCTTCACGTGGCTGGGCGAGGGCAAAGACGAGGCGTTCGTGCGCAAGCTGTTGGAGCGTTCGTTCGACCCTCTTCCCTCATCCACGAGGCCGCCGAGTGCACGTGGGACGAGAAGGAGAAGATCGTGACCTCGCCCAAAGCTGCCTCCAATATGGACGCCTTGTTGGAGTTCGAGAATCAGGACTGGGTGAAGGACCTCGTGGGAGCCGACGAGGCCAACGCCCAGCCAAAGAAAACCCTGGATCCGAAAGCCGCCTTCCCCTTCCACGACGACTTCTCTGTTGGAACGATTCATGGGAAGAAGGCTTCTCCTGCCGCCAGCGATGGCGCCGATCCGCCCAGCACTGCCAATCGCCCCACCCACAAACCCGACGGGACGCCCATCCTCTACCTCGGCAAGAACAAGTCGACGCCTGCCCCTGAGGCGGACGCGGCCGAGAGCGACGAGGACGAGGTGGTCTGTATGGGAACGTCGGACGACGTGAGCGTGCTGACGACCAAGACCCACGGAGAGATCCTCGCCCTCCTCCTGGAGGAGAAGGAGAAGAATCGTCGTCTCTCCGACGGTCAGGCCCCCGCCAAACGAAGTCATGAGAGTGGTGCAGCCGCCTCTCCTACTCCCGCAGCCAAGCGTGGCACTCCAGCCACCGCCGACGAGCCAGAGGGCTCCTCGGGCAAGCGCGACGAAAGTAGTGATGAGCCTGCGCCGCGCGGCGGATAGTCGCCATCAGCCCCCCTCCTTCGTCTACGAGGAGGGGACGGCGACACGCGTCGAGTAGATCGTTTAATGGGGCTGGAACCTCGCGACGCAAGAGGAACCAGCGTAGATGTGCAGTGTTTAGGAGGCACCAAGAGTGCAATCGTATTGTGAGACTGATCGAGACCAGTGGTAGGATCAGACGTTTATGTTTAAATGGGCAGTTCAACGTGACAAAGCATGCAACTATAATGGAGTATTTGGGGAGGAGGAGTGAGAGGTTCATCTCTGGCGGGGAGATAGTGGAGGACGAGCTCGAGGCAGTGCTGAAAGAGCTGCGAGAGGGCGGGTCAGCGAGCGAGCAAGGAGTAGAGATCGATTTGGGAGAGATGGAGACGAGCGAACGAGGGCAAGTGGACGACGCAATCGAGGCTGGGCTGCTGCAAGCGCAGGGGACGCTGCCCAACACGAAACAGGAGGGCATCTTTCGTTTGCTGTGCGAGAATCCCAACGGCTTCAACAACAGAATCGCAGGCAACGAGAAGCTGGAGAAGGCGCTGCAAGTGAAGGAGGAGCTGGACGCTGATGGCTACCTCTATTCGGAGCATCGAATGAACCTGAAGCACGAGGACAACGCCAATGGGGTGAAGAAGATGTTCCAGCGCGAGCTCGCCGTCAAGGCGGTCGCCGCCCACAACGTGCACGAGAATGTTGGGCGAGTCCAAGAGGGTGGCACAGCAGCGATTGTATTTGGGGAGCATTCAGGGCTGGCAGTGGAGAAGATCGTGGACCCAACTGGCCTTGGTCGATGGTGCGGCTGGATGCTTCGAGGGCGGGATGGACACGCGTCGGCGATCATCGCAGCCTACAACCCCTGCAAAAACTACAAGCTGGAATCGGGGACGACGTACCAACAGCATCGACGCTATTTCATCCTCAACCACGACGACACCACCTGCCCCAACAAACTCTTTCGCCGCGACCTGTCGAAGCAACTGCAGAAGCTGAAGAAGGAGGGGACGCGCATCGTGCTCTACATGGACCACAACGAGCACGTGTACGACGACGCGCTCGGGCGGGAGCTGTCGAAGCCGGAAGGGCTCGCAATGCGAGAGGAGGTGCTGCACCAGACGGGCGAGCGGACGGGCGCGACGTTCTTCCGAGGGACGCGGCCCATCGATGGGCTTTGGACCACTGGCGACCTCGAGGTGTCGAACGTCTGCGTGATGCCCTTTGGTTTTGGCGTTGGCGACCATCGTCTCTTCGCCATCGATATCTCGCTGGCGTCTCTCGTGGGCATCAACCCGGTCAAGATCGTGCGGCCCGAGGCGAGGCGTCTCAACACCAGACTGCCTCACGTCGAGAAGGCGTACAACGAGGACTTCGAGGAGAACATCGTGCGCCATCGTCTGTTGGAGAGGATCAACGACGCCCACACCAACTCTGCGTCGACGGCTGAGGTCGTGGCGAAGATGGAGAAGATCGACCAGGAGGGGCGAGACTGCATGCGCCACGCTGAGAAGATTTGCCGCAAAATCAAGTCCTGTCGCATTCCCTTTTCGCCTGAATCGTCGCTCTGGATACGCCGCTCGAAGGTCTATCGCTCTCTGCTTCGCCTTCATCAGGGCAAGATCAAGAACCGAGGGAACCTCAAGCGTGCTGCGCGTCGATGCAACATCCAACGCCCTCTCGAGCTCACTCCAGAAGAGATCGTCGAGCGCCTTCGATTCTGCCAAAGCCAATGCGAATACTACCAGCGCTATGGCCAGAAGTATCGCCGCGAGCATCTTCGTGCACGAGCCGAGGCGGCGAGGGAGCGAGAGGACGAGGAGGCAGAGCAGAAGATCCTCGCCATCATCTCNTGGCCGCGGAGGAGGTAAGCGGGCAGTGCTCCACCGCCGTAGCGCCCAACTCCAACGCAATCTTGTGCTTCTCCATCGATTTCGTCCACACGTACTTTGCGACGCTGTCTTTGCTGACCTGCGCGTCCAAGAAAGCCTGCACTGCCGCGTCCACTTTGGGGTTGAAGATTTCGTCGAGGTGCGGGTTCATTGGCACTTTTATGGCGGTCTGCTGCGTTAGCTTAGCCAGTGCTTTATCCCTCCGCGTGATCTTTTTGCTCTTGTTCCTGCTCTCGCGCCGGTGGTAATCCGTACGCGCGCGCTCGAGCGTTCCGGAACGGTGCGTCAGCGAGTTGCGGGTGTTGGGGTTGTGCTCGTTCTCCCTCGCGTCGACGGCCGCCTCGCACTGTCGGATAAGCACCTCCTTCCGCTTCTGGCAGCACCCGCAGAGGTCCTTCCCCGGCGCCACCAACTCCCGGGCACACTCCACGGCGTGTATATTGTGGAAATAGAATTGATCCTCTCCCACCTGGCGCTGGTGCTCCTCGATCACGTAGCACACCTTGCCGGCTTTGTTTCCATCCAACACGGCGCCCACGATCGGCGGCACGTACGGCTTCCACTTGTCGTCGTCCGGCTGCGACAAGGCGGAACGGGTCGTGAACCCCTGCCGGACGAGGTGCTTGAACCCGAGCACACGCTTCGCCCGGCGCTCGGCCACGTCGTCCCCGCGCATTTCCATTGCCTCGATGTGCTCCACGGTGATCCCAGGACATTTGCGAGGCTCGGGCGGGGGCGCTGGCTCTTCCTCTTCCTGCGGCTCGAACCAGCCCCGCTCCCGCTCCCAAATCACCACTGGATGGTAGCAGTATTGGATCTGCCAATCGTACTCCTCTGCCTCTGCGATGATGGTTCTCTTCTGTCGGGCGCCATGACCAAACCACGTTTTGATCTGGTCGGACGTGCGCCGAAGGTGTTCCGGAGGGAGCAACAGCTCGCCCTTGTCCCTCTCACGTGCGCGCCGGACCTGAGTAGGGAACAGCAGCTCGAGATCACGGTCCTCCACCTCGCCAAAGTCGAGCCTGCCCAAGAACTCCGTCGCCCACGCCCCTCGATCGTCGAGCGCGGCGCGGATTTGGGCGAAGTCGATCCGCCGCGCGTCGACCGGTAAGCGGTGGGGGTGCCCTGGGGGCNGAATGCCGTGGGGTTTCGTTATCGAGGGTCGTTGCCCCGCGGGTCATAATGCATCAGCTAGTAGTTTTACGCGGTGGGTCGCGACCCGTCCGTACCATCTTTCTCATGGTTCACGTAAGTACGTACCTCAGGTGGTAGGTAGCGCTGAGCGGCGCGCCGACTCGCCCCGACACCCCAGGCGTGCCCCAGGAGCCCCAACACCCAGTGGAAGGCGGAGGCGACAGACCATCAAAGCGCGAGAGGCGGCTGGCTGGTAGACCCCTCGGCGGGCTCATCGTTGGAAATTCGCGGCGGCGCTGCATTATCAATCGCAAGATCTAGCGCACATCAAAGGTGCTCCGCCTCCACCAATAATCCGTCGCCCTCACCAAATCCATCATGGGCAACGTCCCCGCCTCCCCGGCCGCCCCGCCTCCCCAAATCGTCGTCCTCAGCGACCTAGGCGACGTTTCTACCATACCCAACACCCCGTCCGAGACGTGGGCCCAGCTCTGCCGCCGTTTGTGCGAGGGCGATTACTTGCCCCGCCTCCTCCCGTTGTTGGTGCGGATGTACCCCTCGAAGCGACTCACGGCCTACCGATTGCGGTACGACGTGGGCATGGGTACTATAGTCAAGCCGACGTGGAGCGAGGGGGGGATTAATAGTGAGGCAGAGGTGGAGGAGGCGTTTCTGGACGCGAACATTTCGCTGGTGCCGGATCCGACTCGCAATAAGGGAGAGGGGATGGAATTTGCGCCGCACGAGACGATTGGAGGGGAGGACGCCAAATCCCCGGTATTCGTGAGGGTGCGCTTCAAGAAGCTGCACTCGGGAGAGCCCCCGTTCCCGGTGCGGAGGGAGTTGACACGGGTGCTTTATTGCGAGGAGCACGATCAGTTCCCGGGATATACCGATTGTTATCGCATCGAGGAGTGGAGCGAGAAGGACGGGAAGCTTCCGAAGAGGTGCATCAATGCGCCAGTGGATGCAGGGGAATCGCCACCGAAGCGACAGAAAGCAGATGGTGCCAAGAAAGACGGGGGCGCCAATGGCAGTATTTTTGCACTGACCACCGCCCTGTCGAGCGAGGGCGCCTCCCCTCCCAAAGAGAGCAAGAACGCCCGAAAGAAGAGGCAGAAAAGGGAGAGTGGCGAAGGGGAAGCGGACTTGCAGGGCGGCGAGAAACCCCCAGCCAGGAGGATGTCCCCTCGGAAGAAGGAGAATGGGGCGCAACCTGTGGCTGCGGGGAAGGCCGGTGCTGAGAAGAGCTCGAAAGCCAATCCCAAAAAGAAGGGAAGCGACAAACCGTCCAAAGAAGATGGAAAGAAGAAGGTTGCGCAAACAACGAAGTCTGAAAAGGCGGGAACGAAGAGGAAGGCTGAGGGCGACAACAAGAAGGACAGCAAACAAGACGGCAAAAAGAGCAACGAGAACAAGGGCGACAGCGCCAGCGATGGCGAGAAGCAACCCGCGCAAAAGAAGGGCAGGCTTGTGCGATCCCATCCGACCGGCGAACGCGACACGCACATCCCAACAGAGCCGGCGCCCAAACTCCCCAATGGATGGACGCTGCGCCGCTTCCCACGGCAAGACGACAGCGGGAGGGAAGACGTGCGGTTCTACTCCCCAGTCGAGGACTTTCGATTTCTTTCAAAGGTGGAGGCAGTTCGGTTCGTCAAGAGACTGGAGGAAGCCCAGGGCGACGAGAAGAAGGCAATGCTGCTGATGAGACAGGGTGGAAAAGAAAAGAAACAGCCTGCCAAGGCGAAAGCGAAGGCAGGTGCTGGCAAGAAGGCGAAGGGCGATGGCGGTGAAGAAAGCAAGCCCGCAAAGGCAGCAGCCGGGAAGGGAAAGCGGAAGAGCGGCGACTCGAAGGCCGTCAAGAAGGCATTGGAAGAGCTGAAATCGGGCGAAAATGATGGATCGGACCCACCATCGGACGCAGATAGCGATGAACCGAAAAAGAAGAAGTCCAAATCGAAGAAGAAGAGGAGCGATTCCGGAGATTCCAGCGGCGAAGAGGAGAAGCCTGCAGTGGCAAAGAAGAAGAAGCCGAAGAAGAAGATCGACCCGAACGAGCCCAAAAGACCCGCCAGCGCTTACATCCTGTTCATGAAGGATAACCGCTCAAGGATTGCAAAGGAGAACCCGGGTCTCGATTTCAGGGAGATTGCGTCCAAAGTGGGCCAGGTGTGGAAAGAGCTGAGCGAGGACGAAAGCAAGCCATACAAAGAGGAGGCAGCGGCTGCCATGAAGAAGTGGAAGGCTGCCGTGGAGGAGTATCGGCAAGCGAAGGTGTGAAGAAGGTTTGTGGGCCTCTCGCATTGCATAAATACATGAGTGAATTCATACTGCACGCAAACACATACGAAGGGTGCTAAAGAAGAGAGGCGGCCCAGTCGATTGCACTTGACTTTTATGCTTCATCTCCCTTGGCCTCCAGCCATCTGTGCTTAGATCGACCTGCAGTCCGCCAAAGAATAAGAGTAGGCATTGTGGCTCGACGACACAATGAGGCTGTTACCCGACAAGGCAACCGACTTGCCGAAGTACGAGCTTCCCATGGGCGCCTCGATGACCGCAAATTCTTCCCACGTACCATCGTTGAGGGTGAACAGGTAAACCTTGCCAAACGATTCTTTGTTCGTCCCAATCGCCATAACATTGCCGTCGACAGCAATGGAGTGGCCAAATCCATCTTCAGGTTCTTCGCCAGACGCTCGAATCCTTTGAGGAGGCGCATCGAACCGGCCTTCTTCTTCCTTCGATTGCGGGTACAAGTAAACAACTCCAGGATCTTCACACCACACCACCAAATCGCCTTCACTCGTTAAAGCAACTTCGCGGCCAAACCAGCGCTTGCATTCACCCAAGTTCTGCAGCTTCGAGGTGTAGATTCGCGACGTATCCGAAATGTGTTTCGTCAAGTAGACAAAAACGGCTCCGCGCTCGTGCTTAGAACCGTGCACGCCAAGGTTGAACAGGTTTTGTCCAAACGCATGGTCAGCAATCACAACCAAGTCATCGTTGACATCCACTGAAGCTCCTAAGAACCAGATGTAGTCGATGGCATCCGGTCTAGGGTCGTCAATTCTTCTCACTCGCCTCCAAGATGACGAGCCTGTTGGTGTGCGTTGATAAACGTATGCCACTCCATTCCCATCAGGTAACACAGTATTTTGACCAGGTGCGCCAACCACCATTAACTCGTCGCTGATTGCGACCGAGCTGCCGAAGTGTGCATTATTGTTGTCTGGCTTGAGAGTTCCAGAGCGGAGCCAGGATTCTGTGAACGGATTTCGCTCGTATAAAATGAGCTGGCCTCCTGTCCCGACTGGATACCCAACGGCAGCGCTGTTGCCACGGAGCGCAATCGAATCTGGGGACCCCACCTCGTCCATCTGTTCAACCAACTCGTCAAGGAAGACACCATCAACTTGAGACATGACTTTTAGCTCTTCTGTATTGCTTGTCACAACTGCGGTTTCGCCATCTACTGCAGCTAGAGGATTGCAGCCACTGCAGTCTGCATTGAGCAACGCCTGTTGTAGGACGATGATGCAGTCCTTGTCATCAGGAGGAATGGGTTCTGGAAGAGAAGGAGGCGTTGGAGTGCCAGTGGAAGCAATCGGTTCTTGCGACGGCTAGAGATACATACGTCCAGTGTGAGTCGGAATAGGATGCATCAAAAGTGAAATAGTTGATACAGCACTGACCTTTCCAGTGGGTCTCAGAGTTGAGCTGCTCGTCGGCCTCGTCGTCGGTAGAGGGCTGGGTGACCCCCTCGTGGTCGGACTTTCCGTTACAACTGGACCAGGCGAAGGGATGGGAGGTCCCGGAGACGGTGGAGTGCCAGTGGAAATAGTGGGCCCTTGCGATGGCGAGTCAGGAATGGGTTTGGACAAAGCGACCGTTGGATGCCTCGTTGGAGTGCTTGAAGGGACTTGGTCGGGATCCATCGACGCACTTGTATCTGTTGAGAACACAACGCCGAGAGCAACGGCCAGCCCTGCCACTAAGGCGAAGATCACGAGAAGCATCGCCCTCGCTCTCGTTTCCTTCCACCACGGCTGCACAGGTTCGGCATCGACGAAAGCCGGAGATGACGCTGGTGGAGGAGATTCTTCGTCTTGACGCCGCTCCGCATGAGCGTGGATCACATCCTCGTTGCCCTCTGTCACCAAGTAGGCGTGGGGCACGATGGGCAAGTTCTCATCGCGGTCCCGATGGAGGTCGCCGTTGTTTCTGGAAGCAACTCCTGGGCGGGCAGCGGCATTCTCAACCCCTCCTGACTGGCGGGGCGCATCGACAGGACGAGCCTCCTCGATACCTACGCCAGCGATGTGGGGCTGGTTTGCGCTCGAACGGATGGACGATCTCGCCACGTTGCTGGCTTTCTTCTTGAGTGATGGCTTGCCATTGCCGCCAGCCTCAAGCGAGTGATGGGCAGGAGGCACTGGTGGAGCGCCCTCGATGATTTCAACGCCTCCTTTCTTGGAGGTATGCCCACTCTTCGTTAGCTTGCTTGGGGAATCGACATCGACATGATGTACAGGCTGCGGCGCTTCCACATCATCGTCGATTTCCAAGAAGGCATCAACATCGACAGGTGTCGATTTACGTGGCGAGTTGGGCATGGTTTGAGGTACGATAATACACCGCGAGAGATCGGAAGATGGCCCAACTCAGTCAACGCATGGCGATGCCTCGATCGAAGGAGTTATGCGCTCGCGAGGTGCCGCCCATCCCATCAACCGAACCGTGCTCCAACATCAACTCAAAACTGCTCAGCGGAGAGGAGGTTCTCAAGTGCAGTCCACGTAGGAATAGTATCTTTCTGGTCCTGATCCCAAACCCGAGCTTTTCCATTTTGACCAAGCAAGCCCAAGATCAGACCCTCAAGCACACGACAAAAAAATCAACACGCTGCTTTGACGCGCGCAGCTACATACCATAATGAAGGATGCACCATACAACAACTGCCAACTCCGAGAGACATGTACCACACAAACGAGCGGCGGGGCTCTGCACACAAGTATCCTACACTCCAACCTCACAGAAGAACACCGACCCGGAAAGGACGCGTGCCAGTCTTCCTCATTTCCTCTTCCCTCATCACTACCTGCCTACGTGATGTCTGTCAGTACTGAAGGATCTTGCGTGCATGCCTGCATCGAGGAGAAGAGAGACTGTGGCGAGTCTGCAACTCTGCTGGTGGATGGTGAAATCCGCCGATGTCAAGCGAGTCGAGTGCCGTTTGTTGCGACGTCCACGACCACTATCTTGCTCTAATACTGATGGGGAATTTAGAGCGGCCCACAATCTTGCCCTTTCACAAAGTTTCACAACCAAGACCCTCGCACATCTTATGGGTGCCGCGGTGCCGCGACGATCGATGGGCCTCTCCTCCACGGCTCACAAGGAACCAAGAGCAGCGATCTGAGTGTCCGCATCGAGCTCATAAATATTCACCTTTCACGTCCAAGCACGCACGATGTTCCGACGATCGCCGTCCACCGAATCGACGCCGCTGCCGAACGGGCAGCCGCGCGTCTTCCTCACCTCGATCAACAGCATCACCTCCAGCTCGCCCTCCAAAACGAAGTGGTCGAGCCGCCCGGCCCCAAGCTCGCCTAACCCGGCGCGCAATGTCTTCCGTCGCCTCCTGTGGGGCCGCAGCGGCAGCGAAAGCTCCGAGGGAGAGGACGACGAGATGATGATCATCAGCGACTCAATCTCGGGATCCAAGCGGCTGCAGAAGAGCATCGCGGTGCTGGCCAATGAGGAGAGCGAGGACGAGGTGGAGGTTCACTGCTGCAAGCAGGCCGAGGCCGAAAAGGTCATCCGTTCACTGCTCGATCGAGCGAACGCCCAGATCGACGAAAGCAACCTCGCCGGCGCGTTGCAACACCTCAACTCGGCTTTGGCCATGCAACAAAAGCTCCATGGGAAGAAGGACCCCGCCGTGGCATCCACCCTGAACCGGATCGGCGAGGTGCTCTCCAATATGGGCGAGGACTCGCGGTACATGGCCATGTCGGCCTTCGAGGAGAGTCTGGCGATTCGGCAGGAGTCGGAGGAATTGGCCGCGTCGGGGCGCTCCGCCGCGGCGGAGGATACCAAGGCGGTAATGAAGAATCTGTGGCTGCTGCTGCACGAGTCGAACGTTGGCATCTCGTCGAGCGACCGGGACACGTCGACTGTCATCCAGGATCTCAATGAGGGGTCCGAGGCTATTGCATAGGAGGCTCTACTGGAAGACCAAAATGTGCATACTTGATGGGTGGTCCCGGTGTATGAATACCGGAGGCCCTGAAACGTCATGCACATGATGTGATCGGGTACTAAATCAATATTCAACCTACTACTACACTACATATCCAACCCCGAAGCTCTACGAAATCATCGCTCGCTGCTGCACTTCAAACAGGGAGGTCATCACCCCCTTGATGTTCTTCATCTCCTCTTTTAGCTCCCGCTTGATGTCCTTCACTTGCTCTTTCAACGCAGCAACGTCCTTCCGATCTTCCACGAATTCGCCGACCAAAACCTCCTGCGTCGACAGCAGGTCGTTTCGCAGGTCGGACACCTCCTCCATGCGCTGTTCCATCTCCTTCGCCTCGCCGGAATCCTCGGGCATGGATACTTTCTGGACGAAGAGTCCCTCCCGGACCTGCGGGGGCCAGAGCCACCCCGCTGAGAGTATCCCGAGCAGCAGCCAGAATGGTATCAAGAACATCGAAATGAACACCCGCAGTGGGACGTAGAGGATCATGCCCATGCTGCCGTTTGCGTCCATCTCCGGGTCGAAGCACTCGATGAGTTTCTTCCACAATACTGTGCGGGGATTTGATGGATGAGTAGACTGATGCGTTTGCACTGCAGCAACGAGGAAGTCACTTACTTCGCTCCCACGAGATGTCCGCCTTGTCCTTCTTCATCAAAGTGGCCTCCTCCTCGTCGTCTTCCTCGTCGTCATCGCGCATCTTGAAGAAATTCTTCACCGTCTTCTTCCACGGGCCATTCGTCACCATGTTCATATCCGTAATGAACGCCAATCGGTTCGACCAGAAGACGATCGCGGCACGCTCGTTCGTAATAACTCCATACAGATCAGTGATGATGGCAATCAAGATATTGAGCAGAATCACCACCTCCGCGAAGAAGAAGATGCAGAACAGAATGAGCGCCAGCGTGTTCCAGTAGAAGATTGTGTCGTCGATCTCCCCAAGCATCATCGTGTAGGTTTTGTATATTGAGAACCAAAGGCTCACGCAGTAGGGAAAGTCCAGCGTTGGCTCGCAGTCCTCAATCTCCTGCCCCTGCGGAAGCAACAAGTCGTCGACGTAGAAGAAGTCGTCCAACCTGCTTTCGACGACCGCAGCAGTGGCAGTGTCAATCGCCTCCTCGGCCGCTGCGCCGTAGCACTCCGAGCTTTGCCGGAACAGCGTGAACCACATTTGCGCAAATGCCAGCACCGTGATCAAGAGGCAGACCAAGAACGCAAAGAGGCGAGTGGTGACATAGGTGACGCCGCTGACAAACACCGCGAACTCGATCAGGATGCTTTTCAAGTACGCAAGCACCGAGAGGTAGCACACCCCCAGCGTAAACGCCGCCCCGACCCGGAACCGATCGTCGTTCCCCGCCCCCGTCGCCATCAGGATCGCGTAGTACATGATCAGGAAGACGAAGGCGAGGTTCAGGATGTTCTCCGCGTCCAACAGGTACTTGATCACAGTCGTTTGGGTCCGCACCGATATCATTTGCGTT
>JALLAP010000778.1:0-13305 GCA_036939355.1 Thalassiosira profunda | reverse complement strand
CTCCTTTTTGGCCTTTGGGCCGGCAAAGGAGCCGATGTTCTGGGATTTCCGGGGGTTGTACTTTGCCATTCTCGCGGGCCTTTCCGTGTAAGTCGACCGGAGTTCATCTGATGTGTGATCCAATCGCCTGCCTGTTCTTTTACTCAAATCTTGGTATGCTACGTGCAATCCCAGTGGCGCCGCCGAGATCCTCAGCTTTCTAGTGAATGGTGAGCCATTCCTTTTCATTTAGGAGTCTAATATTATACGACCGGCGTCTCAACTCACCGTTCGTACAGGAATGGGCGTACCTGCAGTCCAATCAATTCCGGTCATTATCGGAGGTAGCGTGATGTTCGGGTGTGTGATTGGGACGATATTTTTGGGTGAGGAGCTTTCCTTTTCCGGGTGGCTCGGGGTAGCCTTGATTGCGGCTGGTATTGGCCTTGTCGGAATGGAAGGGCACGGAGAGTGAAAAGAAATCGCCAGTTTTGATGCAGTGATGTTCTTTGAGCCATTGGATGTTGCACAAGCAGCGTATTTTTGAGACAGAACGAACAGCGGCTCGACACAACAAATTTATATGAATGTTATCACATGCAACCTATCAATGAGCTCTTGCTTGCCGGTGTCCCCACTCTAGCTACTTTTCTACGCCCATCATGCCACGAGCGACGATGCCACGTCCACAAGCAAATTGACCTGGTTTCTCGTCAGCCCCGGCACCCTGCCTAGCATCGCGGCGATCTCCTCCCGCGTCCCGCCCAAATCCAATTCCTCCAGCGCCATCCGCTGCTCGTCCGTTAACTCTCCCAGCGCCAGGGCGGCGTCCACATCCGACTCGTGGGAAAATCCCCGCGACAGGCCGTCGAAGACCTCGGACTCGTCGCGGGATTCGTCCGCAGGGACCATGGACTGGGAGACGTAGGTGTCGAAGGGCGCCTCCTCCTCTTCCGGGGTGGCCTCCAGCCTCTTTTTGGAGACATAAGCTGACATCTCGGCGGGATCGGTGCCTCGGTGGGAGTGCCGGCTCTCCCCGCCGCTGGACGCCACCCGCTGCACCTCCCCCTGCAGCTGGGCCATCTGCTTGCGCAGGTCGTCGCTCTCCGTCTCGAACATCCGCCGCTCGTCCTGGCTCGCCCGCTGCACGTCCCCCTGCAGCATCGACAGCTGCTGCCGCAGCGCCCTGGAATCCTCGTCGAACATCCGCTTGTCCTCCTTGCTGCTGGCGATCAGCTCCATCAGGCACTCCTTCGAGGCGTCGATCTGCTTCTCGAAGAGCGCCCGTTCCTTCTCGAACCGGGCTTTCGCCTCGTCGTTCTCCCGCGCCCGCGCCTCGACCGCCTCCGCCAGCCCCTCGGACTTTTGCCGCGCCTGCTCCAATGCGGCCTCGAGCTCCTTGGTCCGCGCTTCCAGCGCCTCCTTCTCGGCCGCGGCCGTCTTGCCCTCGGCCTCCACCTCGGCCTCTTTTGTCTTCAGCACGCCCTCCAGCGTGGCCAGCTTGGTCGCCAAGTGCTCTTCGCTCAGGCTCGTCAATCGCAGCCGCTCCGCCAGCGAGTTGGTGTGGTCCACGAGCACCTTCTCCTTCTCGTCGGCCCCGTCGTACTTGGTCTCGTACCACGTCAATCGCTCCTTCAGCTCCACATTCTCGACNCTCCTTCTCGTCGGCCCCGTCGTACTTGGTCTCGTACCACGTCAATCGCTCCTTCAGCTCCACATTCTCGACGCTCAGATACTCAATCTCCTCGGTCAATTCCCGCTCCGTCTTGTCCAGCATCTTCTTCGCCTCCTCCCTCCCTTGCTTCCCCCGCTCCTCCAGCATCTTGATCTGCTTTGTCAATGCCACCTCGCTCCGGACCCGATCCGCGGTGGCCACCCTGGACGCCCAGTAGTAGTACTCGGGTCCCCGCGCGAAGGCCTCGCCGATGGTGTCCCCGTAGCTCTGCGCGTGCTTCGGCGCCATCTGGGATGGCAATCGCCCCTTGTGGTCGGGCCTTTCAATGGCCTCGGGGTACGCTTCCAGCAGCATCAGGATGATTTCCTCGCTGACGCCCGTGCGAAAGGCGAGGTGGAGGGGGAGGCAGCCCTGGTCGTCGTGCGCGGAAATTCCGGCCGGATAGGCCTTGAGGAGGGCCACGAGGACCTCCTTGGGGGCCCCGAAGAGGACGGCGGCGTGGAGGGGGAGCATCCGCCACCGGATCACCTTCTTGCTGCCGGGGGACAGCGGCGCCTGGACGGGGGGCGGGGGCGGGTTTCCGCCGTTGGTGGGAGAGGCCACGGCCATTTGGTCCGAGTACTTGGCGCCGTCGCCCGATCCGGAGGCCCCGCCATTGTGCTCCAGGGGCGATCCGTACCTCACCACCCACGTGGACGCCTCGCGGGGGTAAATCTTCACCCGCTCCACCGCCAGCTGCCACTGGTGCGTGTGCACCGCCACATAGACGCCGGTGGGATTGACGTCAAAGTCCACCTCGTTGTGTTTGGGGGCGCCGTCGCAGATGAAGATGGGATAGTCGCCGCCGGTGCAGGAGAGGAAGGAGAGCATGCCCGCGGAGGGGGCGGCGTGGAGGGGATCCCGCTGCTGGTAGCTGTTGAGCTGGCGGGGCGAGATGGCGGCCGGGCGGCCGTTGATGCCCGTCGGCGGCGGAGAGGAGCAGGCCATAGTCGTCGTCCGGGCTCTGCGGTAAGGTCTACTGCTTGGCCGCGTTGTGTTGCTCTTGGAGGAGAAGTGCAAACATGTGCTTGCTTTGGCGTCTCGGAGCGCTGGTTGAAGTTTAGATTTTCAATTCAGTGCCATATGTCGTATCGGAATTAGTACGATGCTACGTAGTGAGAAAGGTTTGGCGAGTTACGACAGTGTCTTTTCTCTAGACGGGTAATTTGCAATTGCTGCGCGTGCAATACGTTCGACCCGCTTCTTCTCCAAATCACCCGCCATCACTTTTGCAAAAACTGACGCGAGACGATGTCGAGGGTGATGGGCGGCCGCCGCGGCCCTGTAACCGGGGCGTTGCTCCTCCTCGTTAGCTGCTTCTCCCTTCCCCATGCGGCGGATGGCTTCCTGCTGCCCTCCCATCGTGCCCCTCGCCGCGGCCTAACGTCGACGAGGGCCAAGATGGACGGCAAAGATTGTGATGCCGCACCACAATCGCATGCACCTTCCTCGGTGGGCCGCCGATCGGCCCTTGCCATCGGCGCCGTGGCGGCATTGGCGCCGCTCGCCATCCCGACACTTCCCGCCTGCGCCGCCGCGAGGAGCGTTCCGAGCTGGACCCTCGAAAATGGCGTCGAGTTCCCCATCTTAGCGTTAAATACAGCTGGCATGTCGACGGCGGAAACCGAAAAGGCCATCGAGTTCGCGAGGAAGGAGGGCTTACGCATGTGGACTTTCACCCGGGGAAAGAAAGGGACGGCATGGCTAAATACCTGGCGAAGCACAGGGGCGAGCGGGAGAAGCTGTTTCTCAACACGAAGATCCGCAAGCCGCCTCCCGGCACGTCTCCCGAGGACGCGGCAAAGCTGGCGAGGGATCAGATCGACGAGGATTTGGGCGTGCTAGGTGTGGATTACGTCGATATGCTGATGCTGCGCGACTCTCCCGATGCCAAAGTGATCCAAGCCCAGTGGGCAGTGGTCGAAGAGGCATTGGCCGCTGGACGGTGCCGGTCGGTGGGCGTCATCAACTACTGCCCGTCCGCGCTCAAGGGCGTGCTGGCGACGGCGAAGGTCACCCCGAGTATCAATTATATAATGGCGCACGCTGGGATGGGGCCCGATCTGCACGGATTGCGCACATTGAGCGAGAAGTCCGGAATTAGGATCTTCTCGTACGGCCAGACGGGGGAAATCTGGAATGGAGTGCCCGGTCCAAATGCTGACCTGGTCGACAATCCAATCCTCAAGCGGATCGGGGCCGCGCACGGCGGAAAGTCCGCCGAGGAGGTGTCGCTGCGGTGGGTCTTGCAGAGCGGCATGGCGGCCTCCCTCCGACCGTCCGCGAACTTTGGACGGTGCGCGGGGCGGGAGTGCGCCCTCGGCCTCGCGCGGCAGGCGCGGTGCCTGGAGTGGACGCTGACGGACGGGGAGATGGCGGAGATCGACGCGATGACGGCGCCGGACGACAACCCCACGCTCTTCTCGTCGGCCGGGTGCCCGGGAGCCTTTGGCACAACCCGAAAATAGAATGAAGTGGTACGCAAAGGAAGCACGAGCAGACGGCCAGGGCGACAGTCGTTCGAGGAGGCGAAAGGACTCCAGAGTAAATCCCCAGGAGAGACAACAAATCAACGACGGGGTTTGTTTAGGCTGTGGGTCAATATCATCCAGACAATACAAAGCGCTAAACTTTCTCTTCTTTGGCCCCAATGCAAAGCGCGTCAGACGATTATGTCTGGCCTTTCTCGAACGATGCGATACAACGAACCAAGCTTGGTTGCAGACAACTCTTCTTCGGACAGCGGAGGGTCGTGATATTGAACGAGGCTGGCATTCGTCCCATTCGAGCGGCCGGCGAACCATGTCAAGATGCGGGGGAGCACACCAACATCAATCGACCTTTCCTCTCCAATGTTGAGATCGCCTCGCGCGTGGCACCAGATCATCTTGCGATGACAGTGTGCTTTGCCGCTTCCGCAAGGCCCTGCCATTCATTTTAAGCGAGGCGCGAAGAAGGTTGTCATCGTTAGCACCTAAGGCAGCGATGGCCGTCGCTGTTCGCTGTAGTAGCTTCAGATTCGGGACCCTCGAGGAGGCGTGCAGTGCAGCCTTGAGCAGCCCCACTTGAGCTTGAGTCGTAGCCGTTGCGGCAATCGCAAGAAAATGCGAGCCACTCCTTCCGCCAGCTTCCGCCTTCCCCTGCCTTCCCCACACTTCCAACTTCCACTTCTACAATATCTCAACCTTCTTCCCACTTCCCATCCACCCACCCCGGCCGCGATATAGTCCAGCGGTCGGGGGGTGGTGCTGGCATCCGACGAGAGCGTTGGGTCTCCTCGCCTCGACCTGGCAGAACTCAATTGCAATTGGACCCCTGAACCAATACCGATGGGCGTCAGATGTCGGATTTCACTCTCCGGGCTGGCAGTGGCGTGTCTTGGGCTCGGTGTTCTCCAGGGCTCGACCTCGCCTTTCTCTGCAACCGCCGAGTGCAAGGAGGGCGCGTTTCAACGAAACAACTCATACCCCGAGTTTGACGACCCGAGCCCGCCACCCAGCGTCGCCGCTGCGCTCAATAACACCAACGCCTTCCTTCACAGAGCTGAATTCGGAATCGGTCATCGCCTCATGAAAATATCGAGTGCCTATCATCTCGCGAAGGCGCTCAACCTGACGCGGCTGAAATTGCATTGGGGGGACTGCGCGGGCGTGGGGAACGTCTTCCCTATCCTGTTTGGGAGCGACCACATTCACATTCCGGGCGCTGTGGTGGCGGATGGCGACGCCGAGGGAAAATATGTGGTTGCAACGAACGACGTCGCTGGATACTCAGAGGACTGAACTTCAAAGGGCACAAAGTGCCACTCTCTCAAACCTTGTACAAGGGCAGCGAGTCCCCATTTCTGGACAAACTCGAGTCGGATCAGCAGCTCTACAGAATACTCCGGCGGAACTTTGCTGGAAAGCATGATTTGGCCGCCTTCATGGACAAACACCAATTCAGAGATCACTTTGTGATCGGACTGCACCTCCGGTTGGGCAATGGCGAGAGTCAAGACTTCATCAGAAGGGGGAGAGGCGTCAGCAACGAAGCAGAGTTCGTGTTCAACATTACATATCTTCTGAGGACGTTTCTCGAAGAGATGCAGGCGAACTTTCCCGAGCGGTTTGCGAGCGACTGCGTCCTCCGGCCGGCGAAGCGACCGTTGATTTTCTTGGCTACCGACAGCCCCAAATACATCCCCATCATTGCGAACGAAACCAGCTTCTTCGGTGTGGAAACTGTCGTATTGCCCCAAACGCGTGTTCCAGGGCTTCGACGGCGATGGACGCCGGGGCGGGGCGTTGGACAAGAGCAGATGTTCCGTAAAGGCTGCTAGATTAGGGATCTGGCAACCGCTAGATTAGGGATTGTGAGCACCTTGCGTCGATAGGCTGTACAGCGTCGCTTCGGAGGTTGAGGACCCTTCAAGCCGTTCTCAGGGCTGCACGAACAACCTGGCATCCTGTCCAGGCTCGAGGAGGAGGTGCCAGACCCTGAACGTGGTCTCGTCGATGGTCTTGCCCCTCGGGCCAGTGGGGGTGCCGGGAACCTTGGTGACCTGGACTTTCCTGTTAGTGCGGTTGTCCTTCCACCTCGCCAAATAACTGGTGAACATCGACCCGGCGGTGTTGCGCTCGTTCCCGACGTCGGGCAACCTGAGGATGGACTTGAAGGCTCCAGTGTGCGAGACCTCGATCTCGTTTCGGTTGCTCACAGGGTCCCGCACGCGGCGGATGATGGAGGCGAGCCCAGGCACTTCGAGCGCCCTGAGGAACCGGGCAGGCATTGGCAGAGCCATGCTGTTGCCTAGCCCGTCGGTCTCGGAGCCTTGAATCCGGCGTCAGATGATGTGGTACAGGTGGAGGCTCGCACTGCCTCCACCAGCAAAGCGCTGGCTGAAGGCCCTGGATGTTTGCCAACCAGCGAGGATCAGCTGCAGTCATCGCATCGATTCTCGCTTGGAAGGCGGCCGCGCGGGCGGCTTCTTCAGCGGCTCTCGCTCGGAGGGCATCGATTTGCGCCTGGCGGGCGACCCGGCGGGTTGGGCTGCGCTGTCGACAAGCTCCTAGAGGGCCAAGAGAAACAGCAAGAGATTTTGAGCAAGGGCGTTCCGCTGCAATCCTTTCGAGAGTCCACGTACCGTGCTGCGCGTTGCCGCGCGTTCTTCACGGTTGCGGCTGCTGCGGCCATGGTTTGCAGAAGCCGCGCGCCCGTTGCGCTTGCTCGTCTTCGGCATTGTGGAGAGAGAGAGAGGGGGGGTGGTCGAGGGGCCGTGGGCGAAGAGTGAGGAGCCAGAGCTTTGATTTTCAAGCAATGTTTCAAAATTCAAACAACCTGAATTTACCTTTCAAAATTTTGAAAAACTATTCAAATTTTGAAATTGAATTCAATTTTGCGAGAGCACTCGCTCGCGATGAGGCTCCTCTCGACCCTCTCGGGCCTGAGCCTCTTGGTCCCGATGGCGTCGCTTCGGGTGTTTTCCATTTTCTCCGACATTACTCCCGGAACGAACCGGAGTGCGACCAGCTACGGCAGAAAATACCCTCTCGGCCATGTCTACGATGGCGTCACCTTGGAAGAGGAGATCAAGAACCACGGGCTGGAGACTCCCGAAGGAAGATTGGACTTCCTCGGCAACCTCGACGGCGATACCTTCGGCAATGGAATCTACCACAGCCTCCCCGAGCAGAAGGAGCGCATGGTAATGGTGACTCTTCTTCTGGAAATGTTCACGCTGGAAGAAGTCATCGATGTCTGCGCCCCGGAAGAGATCACGGTGACTGTGGAAGACGGATGCGCATACAGCGCAAAGTCGCCGCAAGAAGCGGCCCAGATACGGCTGAATCGAGCCGCCAAGGCCTTCAAAGAGAACACGGAGATCGACAAGAGCAAGAACTGCCTTGTGACGGTGTACGACGAACACTCCAACGAGAGCATTGTTGTGCTCATCATCACCGAGAAGCACGACGCCCTCTCCTGGTACATGCTCGGCTCCGAGTTCGTTCAATACGCCAAGGATCACAAGGACTTCCTCATCAAGTTCGGCAAGGCACAAATCACTCTCGTTGCGGGCCGAGGCACCGCTCGGAGAACCTATCCTACCGAGAGCAATCTGACGCAAGTGCCGCTCTACGTTCACGAGGATCGGCAGGTCTCCTACGTCTTGGTGGCGAAAGCCATCCTTAGCGGCCCCGTGGAGGGGACGGGAGTGCTGCTGGGCAACCACTTGGAGATCGGGCTGAACAAGAAACCCGAGTCCTCCTCTTCGTCTAAAAGCGACAACACCTCCGTCAACTGCATGGCGTCCTACTACTACTCGCGTTTGGTTACGCTCGACTTCATTGTTGCGGAGCAAGAGCTCGCTGGCCATGAGCATACCTACAGCACCGAGACACGGAAGATCACGGTGCAATTTAGAGCTGCGGTGAGCAAATATTCGAGGATGGGGCTGCAGAGGCTGCGGGAACTTTATCGTTCCCTCGTGTCTCCATTCACTGGAGTGAACACCAGCGAGAAAGGACGAATGGTCCTGGCATTGGCCTACGACGAAGCTCCTCTCACGTCCAGCAGCAGAGCCTCCTCCGATTCGTCGGCCTCTTCTGCGTCGGCGGCTCGAGGTGCTCGTCGTACGCGCAGCACCCGAAGCTCCTCTAGCTCCTCGACGCAGAGCAGTGGTACCCGCCGAAGCTCTTCTGGTACGTCTCGTGTGTATTTGTGCACTTCCTCTCTCCTTGTCGGCTTGTACCTAACTTTCTATCTTTAGCTTCAACGTCGACGGATTCCTCGGCTTCAACGCAGAGGTCAGGAAAGCAGCAAAAGGTGGGAAACATGCGTCGTCTTTTGACTGACCACCAGCATGAGAACGTCTTCTCGAATGGTATCCTTCGCCCCAAGACCACCATCCAGGACCCAACCGCCACTGAGAGGAAGCTCGACTATTTCTTGTCTCAGACACCTGAGTCCGATGTATTGTGCACCATCCAGATGAGCTGTGCCGTGCCCGAGGCCCCTCCAGACGATCTGGTCGCTTTGCTCAACGACACAGTGGAGCGTCTGGCCGAGGAGGGCGACCAATGTGCCCTAGAGATGAGCAGCAGCTTTGCGGTTGGTGATTTCGGGCGTGACGGAGACCTGCGCAAGATCTACCTCGAGCTGCTGATGCGCGCCCTCTGGATGTTGAGCCCGAACAACGGCCTGAGGACTTTCTTCGCAAACTTTTGGCTGCTCTGGGTCTACAAGCAGATGACGGGGCACACCGACGGAATACTCCTCATCAATGACGATAAATCGGGGGGTGCCAGTAGTAGGACGTACACCTCCTCCGATATCACAACTTTGCAGAATTGGTTTCATTGCATGGTCGGGCACGCGCAAGCGTCCTACCAATGCCGCCAAGAGGATGGAATGGTACGCCGCACCTACAGCTTTGTTCCTGAACCCGAGACTTTTGAATACTGGCTCATGGAGGAAATTGGAGTGTGCTTTGACACCGAAAGGCACAGCAATGCATTCTATGCGGCTAAGGCTCGGAAGGCTCTCAACACACAGGCCAGGGCCAGCCACAGCGGCAGTGAGGCCGGTGCAGAGGCCGACCTCGCCGCCCTAATAGGCCGTCTCTCTTAGTCACAATTTTGTTGCCGTTTCATTTCTGCTCTATCTTCCTCATGGCACCAACTATTCTCCCCCACCCTCGACCACAGCCCCGTGCGCCACTGCCCTGCGCACGCCCCCGGCGAACGCGACATCATGATAACTGCACTACATCTCCTCTCCCCGACAGTTGGTGGCAGCTGTCTGTGCACGAGAGCACGCCGTCGGCCTGTGGCCGGCTCACGTAAAAAATCGGCCGAGCAAGGCGCCGGCGAGCTGCGTGCTGTCGCCGTGTTGCGTCGAGTTCGCCTGCGCGCGCTCGATTGGGCGACTCGGAGATCTGATCCCGCTCGGCATTACACAACTCGCTGCGCCCTACCGCGCCGCCGTCGCCACGAAACCAACCTCTATCGACGGCGGCAAGCGGCAGTGAGCGCCTTGTGAGCCAAAGGAGCGACCCCGACGTTGTGATAGGCTATGGCAAAGCAGCGGAGGCGCAGGCTGCTGGGCTGCTCTTTTCTTCTTTCACAGGGGCTTCTCTCTGCCATCAGATTTCACGTCTGTCAGATCACGTGACTACTACTTTCGTTACGCTACACGCACCCTACGCCCGGCGTCCGGCGTGCTGGCTCCTCGAATGTCGTCCAAGCATTCGATTGCCACCCAGCCGTGGTTGCTCGGAGGGAGACAAATGTGTCCAGGGATGGAAGGATATGATGAACGACCAGATCTTGTTGAGCTTTGCGGACGTGTTGGTAGCGCCCAGAATGTCGACGTTCACCCAATCGCTTCCCCTGGCGCTTGCATTCGATCGCGGCGGTGGAATTTCCGGGCCGCACTTCTGCGAGATGTCTGACGATGCAGAATCCATGACGTGTTTGCAAGACGTGCGCACGTGGCTCTTTCGGGACAACGCAACAAAAACATTCAGCTACTCGACAGAAGGCGGCAATGAGGCAGTCCCAAACACTGTGCACAATCTGCAAGTTCACTTTCCGGACGTCCAAACATCGGACGAATATCTGAAGGCAAAGCAATTTCTAGAGGTGCCAAGCCAAATCAATGGAACAATGGTACGGCGGAAGGACGCCCCTGCAGGGTCAAGCACCCTGAGATATGGGCAGCGGTTTGATCCCAACTACAGGTGGAAAATGGCGTGTCCTGGTTGCACAGATTTCACGTGGGCTTGAAAGTTGATGCAAGGTTTGGGGCGGAAACCACCTTATATACGGTAACAATTATGGATGGTTATCAACTCTAAAACAATGTAAGAAAGGTTGCCAATAGTAGAAGCACGGCTCGTCCGCAGAACGTTTCCCATCTAGAGGAGGGACGTGGTATTGAATGAGGCTGGCATTAGCCTCGTTCGAGCAATTGGCGAACCATGCCAAGATGCGGGGGAGCTGCCTTGACAATACCATATCTACTCTCACTGGCTCTTATTTGTGGTCGTCGTCGGGCAAAGGGGTGCAGCCTTTGCAGCCCCATTTCAGCTTGAGTCGTACCGTTGCTGCGCGACTCGGGGAATTGATGAGCCAAAGCGACAGGCGCCTTCACGCACCTTTCACTTTCACCTTCAACCGCAAGCACGACGAAGCACCCCGCCCACCCCCTTGCACCCAGCGGCTCCACTCGCCCCCCGCATCGCCGCACCCGCATCCCCGCCTCTCTCCAGGGACTCCCCGCCGTCATGTCCAGCCACCGCCCAGCCGACGATTCCGCCGAGGAAGCGGACCGTGCGGGCCACCCTCCTCCGCACCCGCAGCCCCCTCCTCCCCACATGCTGCCGCCCGGCCACCCCCACGCCCATCACCACCCGGCCATGGCCGGCGCCGCCCCGCCGGGATTCTTCCACCCCGCCGCCTTCAATTCGGGACTGGCCGCGGCCATTGTGAGAGTTGATTGTTGTCTCGTCAATTTATTTTCTGTGGGCTCGAATGAAGTGCACATCTTGTGCTAATTATTGCCCACGCTGCCCTCTCCTCTCCATCTCCCCACCAGGCGGCCGCCGAATACCACCAGCAGCGCGAGGGGGCTGCCGCGGCGCGGGTCTACGCCGCCGCGCAGCACGCCGCGCTGGCGAACGGGATCGGGGCGCCGTACATCCCGGGGGTAGGATACCCCCCGCCCGTCCACCTGGGACGGGGCCCTCCGCCACCCCCGCCCCCGCCGAGGCCCCTTCCGGTGAGTTGCTATTGCAAGGTTGCCATTTGCAATGCAACAGAAGTCGTTCCTCATTTGCAATCGCTGACGTTTCTGTTGCAATTCATCTGCAGCCGGCAGTGCACGATCCACACAAACCAGCCTCACCCGCCCCGGCGCGAAAGCCCTCGCCCGAGCCATCCCCCCGCGCCCCAACCCCCGACGCCTCGTCCAACACCTCCGCCTCCGCCTCCGCCCCCGACACGGCCAGCAGTGGCCCGAACAGCGCCTCATCCGCAGCCGCCGCGCCCACCGGCAACGTCAACCCCAACGCCATTTGCGCCACGGGCCCACGTCCCATTTTCAACAACGGACGGCCGGAGCTGCCCCCGCCGAAGTGGTACGACGCCCGGCATCCGCTGGGAGTGCCCGATGACAAGTACTATTTGAGCGAATTGCAGTGCGTATTGCGGATGGAGTTCGTCGAGGCGTTCGGGACGGACCAGGTGCGTTTGACGATTGATGGATTATCGGAAAGGGGAGGGAATGATTTAGAGGCATGTGTGTGAAGTTGCCATTGTATAATGCTCATGTCAACTGATGCGTGCCCTAACTCTCCACCGCAGCACGACTTGGTCCTCCCTGTCCACGGACGGAACAAGCCCATCGCCCTGGGCCAGGTGGGCATCCGCTGCCAGCACTGCCGGCACGTCTCCACCATCATGCCCCAATTGGACCCGAGATCAGAAAAGGGGGGCAAGGTGGACAATCGCGGCGGGCGGAAGCAGTACTGGCAGGATTCCGCGCGGAGGATCGGGCTGGTCGACACCTCCTTCGGGATTCACTTCGGGAGGGATCCCAAGGAGCCTTTGCCCTCCTTGGGGGGGAGGCTGCCGCTCCTCGGAGAAGAAGCCGTCTACCGTGGTGAGTGGGGCGTGGATTACAGCGGGTCGAGTTCCGGCGGCCTCGGGATGGACGACGGCGCCGAGGGACTGCTCAGCGCCGGGGCCATGGTCCAGGTGGAGGAGGTGGAAATGTACCCGCTCGTCTTGCCCGAGGACAAGGGCTTGATTTCGGATTATTTGTTCCTGGCCCTGGAGCAGATGATGCCCTGCAACCTCATGGACGCCGATCGCGTGGGCTGCTACAAGTCGCGACGCACGGGATTCCCCGGCCTGGCGTGCAAGCACTGCACCGGCCAGGCGGGGTGCGGCCGATACTTCCCCGCGAGCGAGGCGAGCCTCTCCCAGACGACGACGAGCCAGACCGTGATCAACCACGTGCGGAACTGCCGGAGGACGCCGATGGAGATACGGGAACAGCTGGAGCTGATGCAGCGGGCCAAGACGACCCCGGAATACTCCAAGAAGGGGAAGGTAGGTTATTGTGATCGCAGAGTGGCAGTGCCATCGTCTCTTGTAATCCATCTCACGCATTCATTTGCAGAAGTCGTCTTCGAGCGACAGCAGGCCGAGGCACGGCGGCCGGAAGGTCTTCTTCCACCGATTGTGGTGTCGCATCCAGCGCATTCCCTTGCCGAAGGAAGATCCGCCGTCCGACAGCCCGGAAAAAGAGGGTTCGTCCAAGGATGGAAAAGGCACTTCGAAGGGATCCTCGGAAAAGAAGAAACGAGGCAGAGGAAAGAGTGCCGACTTGACGGAGGAGGGCAGCCCGAAGAAGAGGAGAACGAGCGCAGACGACACGAGGGGATCCGTGGTGGAGTTTGACAACGTTCACAACGACACGACACACGATGCTCCGTTGGCGCCTCCGCGCGCCGCCATCACAGCGACCACGGCCAAGGACTCGCATGTGTTGTACCAAGGTCGTACGCGCCTCACGAGGGGAGACGACCCCCACTGGCTATCGGAGGCGGACTGTTTCATTCGCAAGGA
>JALLAP010000777.1:0-10383 GCA_036939355.1 Thalassiosira profunda | reverse complement strand
GAACCGCCGCGGATGCGGTCTGCTGGTCGACGCCGGCGGCTGCTATCGCGGCCCCGCCGAAGGTCGCCACGGCCACCGCCACTGCCGCCGCCGATACCATGGCGCCACCACCGCTGCGTCTTGGCCTCTGCAACCAAACGGCGCATTGTGGAACGCGAATTTCTTGCGTGTTCGTCGACCAGCTGGTTCGGACGCCTGTCTTCCTCCCTCCCATCCACCCGCTCTCTCGCTCAAGCCACCCAAAAACAACAAACAAAACCCCCCTCTCCCCCCTGCCTGCCCCCGGCGCGGTCTGGCGACTGGCGACGCCACCCCAGTAGAGCCAGCGTCCATCCCAACCTGCGCGGCGCACGGCGTGCAATCAGCTTGTTTCTCCGCCGAGGCGTCGTTTCTGTAGACCGAGGGAGGACCGGAGCAATAATTGCAATTCACATCCATCAACAGCCACAATCAACATAAACCATGCGACAACTGAAGCACCACGAGAAGAAGCTCCTCCGGAAGGTCAGCCTCTACCAATGGAAGGGCGACGACAACATCCGCGTGGCCAAAATACTGCGGCGGTACCACATCCAAAACCGCGAGGATTACGTCGCCTACTCCCGCATCTGCGGGCAGGTGACGAAATTGGCCAACAAACTCAAGACGCTGCCCGCCGACGACGCCTTCCGCATCGCCATGACGGACCAGCTCCTCGACAAATTGCACAACCTCGGGATGTTGAGCACGACCAAATCGCTGAAGAAGGCGGAGGAAATCACCGCCTCGGCGATCTGCCGACGGCGCCTCCCCATCGTGATGGTGCGGATGAAGATGGCCCAGACGCCCCGCATGGCCGTCACGTTCGTCGAGCAGGGGCAGGTGCGGGTGGGACCGCACGTGGTGACCGATCCGGCGTTCTTGGTGACGCGGGGGATGGAGGACTTTGTGACGTGGGTCGACAGCAGCAAGGTGAAGCGGACGGTGGAGAGATACAACGACAAACTCGACGATTTTGATATGATGTAAAGTAGAGGGTTGGGAGCTCGATGACGGATTGGTCGAAGCGAAAGATGCTAACCACACACTCTCAATTGTCGCATGCCATCTGCGTCTTTCTCAAAACGGCAAGCTCCACAGGTTGCCGTGGAACAAATCCGTGCCCTCGGCCTTCCCGTACCGACCCTCCGCCACGCCCGTGACCAAATCGTACGCGAAGACGACCACCACGGCCGCCCACACCGTGCTCAAAATGATCTGTTGCGGATCCATGTTGGCGTTGGCGTAATCTTTGACCGGCTTTCCCTTCTTCTCCTCCATCTTTTGATAGGCCCAATCTTGCGGATTTTCGAGGAAAGCGTCCATATTGCCCTGCGCCTCCTTTCTATCGCAGCCCTCCTGCGCCATGTACTTCAGAACGGCCTGCTCGTAGGTGTCCGCGTTGACGATGCGCTGGAAGAACGGCACTGGCCCCGCCCTGTAGAGGCTCCCGACGAGGTTGTACCCGGCCGAGGGGCCTTCCGTCTGTGTACGTATTGCAAACAACACAGATGAGTGCAGACGATAGCGTGAGTTGATACGTGATATTGCAAATATGACACGAGGGACAGCGCATCGCTCACCTCCGGATCAGTGACGAACCACTTTTGCGACGCCTTGTCGAAGCGGGGGGCCATGCCGAGCGACGTGGCCGACGACGGTGCACCTCTCGCGCTCGCGGAGTTATGACGAGACGGCTGGAAGGCGCGAGCGCCGCCGACGAGGACCGCGAGCGCCGCTAGTGCCAGGAGGTGCATTTGCGGTCTTGCCATGGTTGCTTTGGGTCGCTGCGTGGGGGAGGAGATCGGCCGGAGGCGGGCCGGGGGAAGGCGCGTTGGCATTGGGAGGCGAGGCGGTTTAGGGGGCAAATGGCACGCCCCCTTTCTCTGGGCTTGTCTCAACTCACCAAAACAAAACGGTGCTCGGGCAGTTGGCCGCCCTATCCACCCCCCTACCCTGGCCGCTCTAACGCCGGAGACGCCACAATATGCACGCTCAGGAAGGCGTCGGCAGCCTAGGAGGTGGTGCCATGGATTTGGGTGGAGATACGGCGTCGCCGCGGCCGCGAGCGCGGTTGGCGTTGGCTAACGAAAATGGGTGTCAACCTTCGGACGTTGAGCCTCTGACACTGACAGCCCCCCTCCCTCCCTCTCCGGTCGCGAGACGGACCCTCTCGGAGGACAGGGGCGATGCTAATAGCAATATGCACTCGCCCCCGCTGCTGAAGCGCCGGGCGCTTTCACACGACCACGAGGCGCGGCCAAATATTTATGAGGGTGACAGCGGCCTGATGGGCGGTTATGCCAGCAGCGGCGGCCCTCTAAGGACCATACCCAGCCAGCTGGAAATGGACGAGGACGACGATAACTGCGATGAGGGCGTGGAGCCCACGAGGCTGTTTCCGCACCAGCGCGTGCTGCGCCGCGGGCGGGCGGCCACCTCTGACGTCGTTCTGAACATGAGCGACGGCCTGCCTCGGTACGATGACAATTTGGCCTCCCAGATAGCGAATATTGCCGCTGCGGACGGTGGACAACATCTGGAGGAGCCGCGATGGGAGTCGCCGCAGAGGGGGGCGTCGTTTTCAACGCCCGAGAGACCAACTACAGAGTCACGGGCCAACAGGGAGAGGGCCAACACATGTCCCCAACGGCCGCAGCGCCATACATTTTTCGAGGGGGGCGACGAGGAGGCTGGGCATCATTTGGGCGAGGGGGCGCCTTCCTCTGCCCATCACGGGATGGGTGCTCCTCAGGGAAGGCGACGACCAAGGACCGCACCCCAGCTCTCGGTTTCTACGACAACCTCCCTCCCTCCCCTGACCACGCCCTCGTCGGGGAGGAGATCCTCGTGGTCACAGACGCTTCTCACGTCTCCGCCAGAGGCACCGCACGTCGTCAGCATCCCTGGCTCTCCCCAGGTCGGGGGAAGACTGACCAGCCGCACGCGGTCACCCTCCATATCATCCATCGCCCCCCAACTCACGGAGCGAAATTGCATCTTCCGGATCAACCACCACGTCATGAAGGCGCTGATGGTCCTCTCCCTGTACGTGCTCCTGGCCTACACCTGGGACACCGACCTGCGCGCGCGGTACAAATCCGCCGAGATCAACTACGGCCTGAGCGAGTACTGGCACGGCGGGCTGTCGACGCAGTTCGGCAAGGCGGAGAAGATGGGAAGGAATGCGGGGAAGTTTTTTAACGACGACGGCGATGACGAAGGCATCGCCAAGCTGATTGAGGGGCTGGTGGACGACAAGCCGGACTCCGCCTCGGGAGACTCTGTGGACAACAGCGAGGACTCACTGTTGCTGCAGGGGGGCTCCCTCGGTGCTGAGGGGAGGCGACGGCCGTCTCTCTCGTTCGCCCGCGCGGCCAATTCGCAATCCGGCTATGGCGCATATCAACGGCGAACAGCAGGACGAGGGAGATTGACCATGTCCCAACTGGCGTGGGGGGTTGTGTGGCTCGTATTTGCCGTGCCGGTGGTCGAGGCGGGGATGCGCGAGGTGCGAAGACAGGTGAACGTTCGGATGTGGAGGCTGAGATCGTTTCACCCCGCGTCTGCCAGGGGTCGGGCGGGGAACGCGCATGACTTATAGCTAGGGTGGAGCTAGGATAGGTGGAGTGATGCAGTAGTTGTACTTAGAATTAGATCAGTGGTTATTGTTCCATTAGCTTTCTTTTCAATGCCATTTGCCTTTCATAGTGAGCATTCCTGTCAATGTTCGTAAGGAAACGTGTTAGATGCAATAGAATGTGCCAGCGGGATCAACAAACACAAGTGGGGGTGCGTGCAATCGCCACTGGAACACAGACGCGTTCCGGTATCAGGTGTTTGGAATAAGACGCTGACGACGAGGCATCCCTGCCACGCCTTGGCGGCGGGGCATACGAATGCCTCATCTCGAAATGTAACGATTTCTCGTTCATCCCGCTCAGTATATCCCAGATTTTGTAGCGGACACTCATGATGCGGAGTGGACGCCAATCAATGAATCTGGGAACAATCGGTCGGTGTTCGATCACACTCACCTGATGTAAGCAGTCCCATAGACTCTTGACCTCGATTATTGCGTTTTTCCACCAACGCATTGTAGATTCATACAACGGGAACACCTCTTCCCAACAGCGCATTAGCTCGTAGACAATCGAAAGTGGGGGCACATCCCTCGCACACCGGGCCGGAGCATCTTCATACGTTGTGTGATAGTCGCAGTATCTTTGGACGGAAGTCAAGAGTGCCGGAAGAAGCTCAACCCGCACATTCTCCAAGAACTTCGTGTTCGTGCATTTTCTATTGCCCGCGGAGAGAACTGCGAATATCTTTTGTTGCCGCCGGCTTTTGGGGCGACTGTAGAGATTGAAGGTGATCATTTTCAGGCCAGCCAAATGTTCGCTGAGGTTTTGGATGTGGCAGGTGTGGTTCGAATCAGCCGCGCTACCTGGACATGTGCCATCAAACAAAGCTTCATATAAGGCTGTCCAGCCGACCCGTGTGATATTGTTGTCGTCGAGAGCAACATCATCCAACGTCGGATTTTCCTTCAATACCCGTGATAACATGATTGCATCATTGTCATCGAGGTAGTTGCCCGAGAGTTGCAGAGTTTGCAACGCGTAATTCCTTCTCAGGGATCGATAAAGGAAAGTGCTTCCCCCAGTGCTTATCCCGTTGTCACCGAGAGCTAGACGACCGAGGTTTCTCGCCCCTGCAGTCATGAGAGTATGCAACAAGAACTCCCCATCGACCTGTGAATCTTCGCATCCATGTACACTCAACATGAAAAGAGTAGGGTGGTGCTTCACAATCTCCGACAGCCTAATGACATCTCTCTCTTCAATCTCGGAGTCAAACCACTCTTCCAACTCAAGCTCTTCCAACACAGGGTTGCTGTGTGCATGCTTCAGGACAAAATTGATGCCCTTGCGGGTCAGCGAGGTGCAGCACAAGCTAATGCTGGGAAAATGCACCGATTGAAGCGCTCGGACAGGAGGTCGATTATTTCGTCTGCCAGCTGGACGCCGTACAGTTTGAGGGCCAGCAAAGACCTTGACGTGTGCTGCTGCAGCTCGAGGGCACTGGCAAATTGCTCCCAATGGGGCAACAACTCTTCGTCGAAGGGAAATGTGACGTTCGGTATCATCATGCGAATGTCAACGTCGCCACCACCCTGCCTCATGGCGCTGCTGTACTCTTCGATTTGGTTGAGGAAACCCGTTGCACCAGCGACCATGTCTTCGCCTTCGTCTTCGAGATCGTCCCAATATTGAGGGGACGGGAACGGCGCCGAATACGTCTCGAGGGCTCGTCGCCGCTCGAGGATTCGTCGCTGCTCGAGGACTCGTCCATGCTCTCCCCGTCAGCGAAGCCCACCGGTAAAATATCAACGATTTGACCTGCGTCGCCCATTTTGGGCGAATGAGAGCTAGTCAAGGGGGATGCGCCGGGCGGTCAGCAGTCAGCAGGGAGGGGAGGGCGGGCGCAGCGAAGATACCTCTCTCAATTGTAAAATAGCACGCGCCGGACTTCAAAGTGGACCGATCGCAGCGCTTCGGATAGGAGGTCGATCACTTCGTCCGGTAGCTGGACGTTGTACAGACTGAGCTCCAGCAATGATTTTGACGTATGTTGCTGTAGCTTGAGGGCTTTGGCGAATTGCTCCCAATGGGGCAGCAACTCTTCATCAAAGGGAAACGAAAATGCGTAATGATGCGCCCGTATGTTGAGGCAAACATTGACGTCATCGTCATAGCCGCCACACTGCCTCATGGCGCTGGTGTACTCCTCGATTTGGTTGAGGAAACTCGTCGCGGCGGCAACCATGTGTTCGCCTTCGTCTTCGAGCTCGTCCCAATATTGAGGGGACGGGAACGGCGCCGAGTAAGACCAGGGCCGGCGCGTGGGCGTGACGATTGCGCCTCCTCCATCATCTGCTGTCTTCCGCCTCTTTGAGCCACCGGGCGAGTAGCGCCAGGGGACCAGGTCGGCAAATCCTGCCAGTGAATTACCATAGATGTCACCTGCGCTGCCCATATTTGGGCAAGAAGAGTCGGTCCAAGAGGGCAAGGAGGTCGGGTGGAGGAGGGCAGGAGCTCCAGGGACGGAGACACAAGATACCTTATATATGTGCCCTCTAAAACACTGCAAGAAATTATGAGCGGCGGGCGCGCCGGGTGGGGTTAAGCGCTGACACCACCAAAGGAGAGAGGTGGCCGAGGGGTAGGCGGTTGGGCTGGGCGGGGGGGGCTGGGGCTGAGGCTGGGGCTGAGGCTGGGGTGTGGGTGTGGGGCTAGAGGAGCCGCTTGTCTGGCTTGTTTGAATCATCCGCCGGCCGCCGCATACTTATTCCTTCGTGGAGATTCTACAGAGGAATTCATTTTGAGGCCGGGGCGGACGCACGAAGGTCTTGCTTGACGTCGAGGGGACGCTGACGACGACGCGCGAGGACCATGAGGAAGGTCGGCCTCCTCCTCTTCGCCCAGCCATTCTCGACGGCGGCATTCTCTCCTCGCCCTCTCGCATCGCTGACGAGGCCGGCGTCGATACGGAATCATCGGACCGAGGCGTCACGGATCCCGCATCGGCCGCATTTGCAACACTGCCATCACCATCACATCTCGCGGCGCTCGTTCGTCCTCCGGGCGAGCACGAGCGAGGAGCTCGGCGCGGAGGGAAGCATGAAGATACTGGGCGTCTGCGGCGGGATAGGGTCGGGGAAGAGCACGGCGTGCGAACTGATGGTCGACAAGCTCGGGTGCGCGGGCCGCATAGGTGAGGAGAATGCAACTGCTCATGTGATGTGTCGTCACATCTAGCCCATCAACTCGTTTCTATCCCAGACGCCGACAAGCTGGCACACGTGGTGTACGAGCCGGGGAGCAAGGCGTTGCAAGAGATAATCTCGGAGTTTGGGCAGGACATTGTCGACGAATCGAGCAATGGTCTCATTGATAGGAAGAAGCTGGGAGCCATTGTGTTCAGCGATGCAAAAGCCATGTCGGTGCGTGCTCTCTGAATATATCACAACTGAATCGTCATGTTTTCTTTTCCTCGCCGAACATTGCTTTTCTCGACGGCATTCGATGTCATAGAAACTGGAACGCATCGTGTGGCCGCACGTGCGGGACAAAATCGAAGAACGGATCGACGACATCAAAAGCCACCCACCACCGGATACCGTCTCGCACAACATCATCATAGTGGAGGCAGCCCTCCTGTTGGAAACCGACTGGCACGACCTCCTGGATGGACTGTGGGTGGTCCAAGCGTCGCAACCGGTGGCAGTGCAAAGGCTGAAAGAGCATCGGGGACTGTCCGAGGAGGAGGCGTTGGTTCGCATTCACGCCCAGGAAACACGGCGGGGCATCGGAGGCGCGACCGATGGCGGGATCAGCGACCAACTGCGCGCCGAGATGGAGCGGGGGGTGGTAACGAGGGTCATCACAAACGACGGATCGCTGGAGGAGTTGCAGAGGACGTTGGAGGGGGCGCTTGCAGACCCGGCCTCGTTCAAGAGTGCATCTCACTACATGAACAAATGAAAGTTGCAAAAAAAGCAACAGCAACTTAGTCTGACATAATCCAAAGCTCCAGACAGAATAGATAGAAGAGAGAGCACATCGAACATTAGCCTTTATTGTACACTAGGAATGCTTAAGATGAAGCACAGCGCGTGCCTCGCGGTGGGGCACCGATCAGAGGGAGACGGGGTCGCTCGGCCGCCGCAGCAGGAGCGGCTTCTCGAGGAGCGGCCGCACCATCCCCAGATCTAATGTCACCCGGCGCCGCCGGGGCGGCTTGCCCCCGGGCGGCTTTCTCCTCTCTCGGATCGCCATCTCTTGCAATTGGTCTTGCAGCCTGTCGCACCCGCCGCAGTCCTGCGCGGCCCTCCACTGATCATACAAAGAGCCGCTCCGCTCCCGCCCTCTCAGCCGCTCGAGCCGGCGCTTCACCTGCTCGGCCTGCTCGTCCCTCCGATCCTGGAGGGGGCCCTTGCAGATACTGGCCCGCCGCCGCTTCCTTTCTTGGTCGATGCGCAAGACCGCCTCCATCACTTGGGCGGTGGAGATGCCCGCGTCGCGCATCCACGCGAAGCGGACGGCAGCGGGCACTCTAAATTCTTCTTTGGTCCGCCGGGCGAGGTGGCGTTGGGCCTCCCACTCGTCGACGGTGCAGCAGCCGCTGCTCTCTTTGTCATGGCGCCACGAAAGAGATACAGGAGGGCCGGACGAGACGGAGGGGTTGTCGCCGAGGGTGCGAGGGTAGGCGCGGACTTCGACCGCGGCGAACGCGACCTTGGGTGTGGAGGACGAGGGGCGCGCGAGGCTCATTGGGGCGGTGGCGGTGGGGACGCACATGTGAGGGTGAGTGGTGGCAAAGGCGATACAGCCGCCGAACTCATTCACATGGACCTTCTTGCCGAGGAATGATTTGCTGCATGAGCTTGGCGGCGGCGGCGGCGCGGCGGCACTTCTGTCTCTGTGCAGTTTTGATGTCGGGGTTGACCAACTTCAACTTCCGGATGACATGCACGAAGCTTCTCTTGTGATCTTGTGGCCTTTCAATTCTGTTCATTCTTGATCGATTAGTGAGTCACAACGATCTAGGGACTTAGGGAGGCCTCATTCGCAGCGCAGGCGCGATACCTGACATCGGTGATAGTGCGACACCCCTGGCCTACCTCTCCTCTGTCTCGCCTCATCCTCTTTACTCCAGTTCTTCGGTCATACCACAGAGTGAATCTCCGTATATGCTTATTGCAATCAAGGTTGAGACAGTACAGCCAATAGGGCTTTCCCCAAGGCTGCCACCTTCTCCCAAGTGCTGATCTTCACCCGCTCGCCGACTGAGTTGAGATTGTCGTAATCCATTTGCTCCAGCTTCACCAAGTATCCGCGGTACAGCTCCACAATGATTTGCACGAAGACTGGGCCCAGTCCAGGCAACGTCGATTTGCCTCTTTCCGCCTCCCGCAGCAATTCTTGGGCTCGGTTTGCAACTCTCCGCACCACATTGCGGTATCCCTCTGAGGATTGCAATTGGAGTATATCCTCATTCGACACCCTCTCTGACGCCAGCATATCTTGCGGCAAATAGATCCGTCCCAAAGCGGCATCGGGCGTGGCGTCCCTCAGAATATTAATGAGCTGAATGGCCTTGCCGAGCGCAATGGCCGGAGCGCGCGCCTTTTCCATATCAGCATCGAGGAGAGGAAGGAGCATGATTCCCACTGTTCCAGCGACTTGATAAGCGTAGTCCTCGAGCTCCTCCATGTTCGCCACGGTTCGTCCATCGACGGCATCCGATTGCATCCCGGAGATCATATCCCAGAACGGACTCTCGTCCAGATCAGCCGCATTTCGCTGCAAGCATTGCATCAGCGCCTCATCCATCCCATCGACGGGCCTTCCATCGCAGAGGGCATTAAATCTGTCCGACCAGTCAATCAATCGTCGTTTTACAGTGGGTGCGTCAGCGTCAGGATCGTCGGTGATCTCGTCCAGCCGCCTGCACCACGCGTAGAGCGCCGCGGCGTCCCCCGCGGTGGCGGGCGGGAGCAATCTCAACGCGAAGAGGAGTATCGGATCGTGTTTCGACATGAGGGCCGTGATTTCCTCGGATATTATCCTATCGTCGGCATCCTGGACATTTGATTGGCTGCTTTGCATAACTGTCGCCCCGCGGCGGCCAGAAGGCGACAATGGACGCACGTGATGTGCACATCCACCGTGTGGTATCCAATCCGCGAGGCGTCGCGTGTGCGACGATGGAGATAGGTGATGTGCACACCGACCGAGTGGTATCCTACCCGCGACGGATATCAAGGTGAAACTTTCAGCCTCCCGTGCTTGCAGCGTGAAAAGGACGAGGCTGAGACTCTGCAGAGCGGCGTTGAGCCGGCGGGGAGGGGGTTCACGGAGGCGCTTCATCGTCGCGGCGCCGAGGGGTGGTTACGTACGTACTTTGGGGATTAAAGTACCTTCCCAGCAAAGTTGAGAGAGAGGATTGGAGATTGGAGAGGAGAGGGTTGCAGAGATGGAGTGGTCTCTTCGGATCGTAAGCAGCAATTTCCGAAACATCTTGTTGTGCCCTAGAAAGGCAAACTGTAACAAACTATCTCCTAGCATTAATGCCCGCCAGTACAAGCAAGCCTCCAAGCGTCGGGTCCTCGCAATCTCTCGACACTTGCCTTGCAACTAAAATACAACACTCATCTCGTACACTAGCACCCCCCAGTTGTCCCCATTTTTTTTCCGTCGCCTCCTTCCCAAAGCCTCCATCTAATCACACCCCTCAGATTCGGTTCCTCGTTCAGGTGCTCTTGGCTTTCGGGTCCGCATCGAATTCGCCCAATCCGAG
>JALLAP010000776.1:0-10382 GCA_036939355.1 Thalassiosira profunda | reverse complement strand
CGATGCAGCAACTCTCGGGCAGTATGCCCGGGTTGCAGATGCCCGGAATGCCCCCAGGTGCCGCCGGTGGCAGCGCGGTGGCGCCACCTCCCCCGGCAGGCGGATTGGACTTTTCGAGCCTCCTCGGAGCGAGCAGCAGAGCTGCTGGTGGTGGTGCCGCGCCTGCGGCTCCAATGGCCAACCCGTTCATGTTTCCCTTCGTGCCTCCGGCAGGAGGCGCGCAGCCCGGAGCCGCGGCGGGTGGATCACCGGCGCAGCAAGCTCCCGGCCAGCGCTTTCGGATGCAACTTCAGAATCTGGAGGGTATGGGATTCACAGACCGCTCGGCCAACATTCGCGCCTTGACGACGAGCCACGGCAATGTCAACAGGGCGGTTGAGATACTGTTGGAGAGCCCTCCGGAGATGGGAGGTTCGGCGGAGTCCACGGCGGAGGGCGCAGGAGACGGCGCGACAGCTGCTGCGACAGAAAGCCAGCCTGATGCGGGTGGCAATGAAGATGCTGCTGCCGGCGAGTCTTCGGAGCCAAAGGATACTACGGAAAAGAAAAACGATTGATCGGTGGAGCTGCGGCATTTGTGTGGCTCTGAAAAGACGTTATGTGGTTTGCACAGGGTTCAAGTTGAGGCAATAGACCTAACAACTTGAACAATTTGGACTGTTGGAACCCATCTTTCACTCGCTCCAATCGATGCGTATCGGCCGCCCGAGCAGGTTCTTGCCATTCAGAGTGGCTGCCTTCTCGCACGCCTCCGTGGACCAAAATTCTACAAAACCGCAACCTTTGAAGTCCCCAGAGTCTCTGTGGTGCAACCACCTGACGGCCTTTATCTCCGCCTCTACCCCCATGAAGAACTTTGTAACTGTTGTAGAGAGAGAGAGAAGTTGAGCAGAGAAGACACAGCATCGAATTGCAACAATTCCAGTACTTACTGCCATCGTCATCAATCTCATAGGATAGGTTCCCAACGAACAATTTGAGGCATCCCTCGGGCTTGGCGCTCATGGCCTTGACGCCCGTGCCGCCCGCCTGTCCCTTCCCGGCGTTGGCCATTTTTCCTCCCGTTATCACCTTGCTCCGTGGCGGCCAATCTCCCTCCTCGCCGGGACGCATGGGCGCATAATTGATCTTGATGGGGCGTCCCATCAGCTGCGACCCGTTAAGCTTCATCATGGCGTGCGCCGCATCCTTGGAGGTTTTGACCTCGCAGAAGGCGCTGCCATAGAACCTTCCCGTTTCTTTGTCCGTTATCCACTTGATGTGCGTGACCGCGCCGTTGAGGTGGTCGCCCAATAGTTCCTCCGTCACAGCGAATGGAAGGTTCCCTAGAAAGAGGCGGGTGATCCCCTGCGGGTTGTTTTTGCATGGCTTGTTCTTGTCCTTCGGGTTGGCAGCTTCTTCGGTATCCCCCCCATCAGCTCCGGTATCCTCCCCTTCAGCGGCTGCAGCTTCGTCGTTCCCATTCTCGCTGTGCTCGTCTTTTGGGCTCTCCTTCGCATTCTTATCCCCTTCACCCTCCTCTTCCTCGCCCGACACCTCGCTGCGCCGCTCCCTCTTTTTCTTCATCTCCTTCTTCCTCTTCTTCTTTGCGCTCTTCGCCTCCCCTCCCCCCTCCTCCCCTGCCGCCTCCTCTTTGCCCTGGGTCCGCTCGGCCTTGGACAACTTCACCACACCCTCGGCGCTCAGCGACGCCCGCTCGTTCTTTTCCAACAGCTTGACAGCCGCCTTGAACCGTTTTTTGGACGGCTTGTCGGCGGCGTCGGATCCGAGGACGGCGGAGCGGAGGGCCTTGAGCTCCATCGACTTGTGGCCCGAGGCGCGGATTTGTTGGCAAATGGCGTCGGCCAGGGACGAGGCCTCGTCGGCGTCGATGGATTTGCGCTTGCCCATGGTGGATCGATCTGGCCCTGTCTGCCGCTCTCCGAGTTGGGGTGATGGTTTGGCGGGCTGTTTTTGCCGGCGTCGGGGTTGGCGGGTGGCTTGAATCTTTGTGTGAAAATAGATAGTGGTGTGAAGTGCACCAAGTCTGTCTTTCGCCCGACCGCAGACCTCTCGGGCGTGCAGCGATCCTGGGCTTGCGGCGGGCCCTCGTGCCACTCGCCGTCACCCATCACTCATCACTACCATGATTGCGCACATCAAATGCATTTTTGCAATTGCAGCGTTTGGCCACGCGACATCGGCCCTGGTGCAGCCACCGCCGAGGACGCGCTCGGTCGCATCGTATGGAGATTCATATGCACGCGGCCCTCGATGCAATACTTGCCAAAACAATAACATAGACCGGCGGAGGTTGGCGCTGTCCTCCCGCCGGAGGGACAGAGAGGAGGACGATTCGACGCGACAATCCAACAAACGAAAAAGAAAGAGATCAGACGAATCAAGCGACGACAATGGCATTGATGATGATAGCTACATCAGTGCAAACGATTTCATCGACTTTGATGCTATGGACAAGCTTTTTGACGATCTGCCCGAATACGGCGTCATCCGCTCGCTCGAGCCGACGTACGAGTACGATCCCGTCGATCCGCTGTCGGTCGACGAGATCGAATTGTGGATGGAGAGGAACAATTTGCAACAGCAGAAGCAGCAGCAGAAGAGCCGCTGGCGAACGCTCTTTCCGTGGGTGTCGCCACTGACGTCGCTACTTCTCCCGAGGAAATATGCACCGACTTCGGATGGGACGCCGCAGAGAGTTGGACGCAAGCCCATGAGAAAGCATTCTTACTTCAACGATGCGGTCTCTACGCCAAAGTCGTTGCGAGGATTTGCGTCGAGGCCCAACTCTGCGAGGAATCTCCTCGTGACGATCAACATTGTCGCGTTCATTTATCAGATTACGACGGCAGTGTTCTACCTACCCGGGTTCAACCGCGTCCTAGCGACGAGCGTCGCAGGCGATGCTTATTCAGCCGCGGCCCTGAGCGAAGGACTGGCCGCCGCCATACCGCAGTGGACTCCCGCAGAATGCATATTGCGAGCGCTGGGATTGGTGGGCGGTGGGGCGGGAGTGGTGATAGCCTCGGGATCGAGCATGCGGGGGGAGGTGGGCAAGGTCATCGGGCGAGGCCCCATCGCGGCGCATTCCATGGGCCCATTCTTCCTCGACTACGCCCACCAGCCCTACCCGCTGTCACACTTCCAGAAACACCGATATCTCTCCTCGGGCTTCTTACATGGATCGCTGCTGCATCTCGGAATGAATCTGAGAGCGTTGCTGTCTCTGCCTTCGTGGCTTGAAAACGGGCTGGGCAAGGGACTGTATCTATCGGCGTTTTTGGTATCCGTTGTGACTGGCAATATTGCCCACACGTTCTCGAGCATGTCTGGACGTGCTGCAGCTACCCTCTGCATCGGTGCCAGTGCTGGAATATGCGGGCTGTACGGCCTGATGCTCAGTAGCCTCATGAAAATGGGGAACTCGGATGCTGCCTACTACGTCCTGAAGCAAATGGTGTGGCTAGTTCTATTTGGATGGTTGGTGCCGAATGTCAGCAACGCAGGGCACGTTGGCGGCTTCATTGGCGGGTGGCTGGTTGGTTTCCTCTTTGGACCAGGCTACGAACGTTCGTACTCGCTGAACAGAGCCAGTGGATCGATAAGAGACAATGCAGACTCGGAGTTTCGACAAATGATGGGGCCTGGGATTTATCCAAGCGAGGAACAAGCATTCTTTCCATTGAGGTATCTCTGGATGGGTCTTGGGGTTGCAGCTCTGGCGCGTCCCGACTTGCGCGTAATTCCAGTAGCTTTGCTGAGAGGGCTACTGCAACCTGGAGCGCTCTCTGGGACTCGGGCATTGCTTCGATGACAGTGCACAAGAGTTGGCGATCCTGTGCACATCTTCTTAAGTTACAACACAACTGCACATCCCTCGCAACAGATACAAAAATGCCCGCCCGTAGTTTAATTGACGCTGTTGGGAAGCTCCTTTCCTCGCAGTCCCGAGCTGAAACTTTTCACATTCTCAATGGTCGTCGACACGATCTTGGAAACAGCCTCTTTCGTGAAGAACGCCTGGGGGAAATGGAGCATGAAGGGTCAGGTAACGGCGAGGCGTGCAATTGCAAAACTAAGCAGCAATACCAGGCTCACCTGGTGCGCCGTCATTACCACGCGATTGCTTCCCAACAACGTCACAAGCGTCTGATCCTCGATGGCCGATCCACTCCAATCCTGAAAAAAGTACGCCTCTTCGTTCTCGTACACATCCAGCCCGCATCCGCCAATGACTCCAGTTTGCAGTCCAGTGACAAGCGCAGACGTATCGATCAGTCCTCCACGAGAAGTATTGATCAGAATCACGCCTTTCTTCAGCTTTGGGATAACCTCCGCGTTGATGGTGTGCTTTGTGGCCGGGAGCAGGGGCATCATGAGGAATATGATGTCGCAGCTCTCGTAGATCTCGTCCTGCGAAACATACTTCCCACCCATTTCCTTCACCGCATCAGCCTCGAACACATCGTACGCCAACAAGTTTGCACCTGCATCAAAGAGCTGTTAGCTGAGGGTGATCGACGCAAGCACCTCCCAACAAAGAATTAAAGCTCACCGAACCCCGTAATGATGCGGCACAGAATCTGACCAATCTTCCCGGTTCCCATGACGCCAACGTTCTTCCCATGAATGTCTACACCCAAAAGGGACGAATCGAGGGTGAAGTCCGCCATTTTCACCTTCGCATTTGCTTGGGTGATGCGGCGGTTGACCGACATCAGGAGGGCGATGGCGTGCTCTGCCACCGCGTAGGGGCTGCTCATTGCAAGAAGCATAAGAAAGATACTCGAGTATGCGCATACTGGTCGTAAATGTAGCAGTGGAACACTGGAGTCACTCACCTGTATGCCGGAACCCGGGCGATCTCCAGTCCAAACGAGTGGGCGACCTTGACGTTCACGCGATCGAATCCGGCGCACCGCATCAAAATCAATTTGACCCCACCCATCGACAACGACCACAAGGTGTCCGAATTCGCCGTGTCGTTCACGAAGAGGCACACGGCGTCGTAGCCGGCGGCGTACTTGGCCGTGCTCATGCCCAGGCGATCCTGGGTGTAGTCCATCTCGATCGTCAACTCCTCGTCCTTTTCGTTGAAGCTCTGGACTGCAAGGGGAGATGAGAGTGGGAGCGCACATATAATTTGCAAAGCTTCTGCAATGTTGGCTCACCCATTGGCTCGAAGTTCTCCTTGACCCACGCGGTGGTATCGTAACACAACACTTTCATCGTCGTCTTCTTCGCGCTCTTCTCCTCGTGGTGCTCGCCGGGGTTCTTCGCCAGCGTCGCCCGCAGAATCTTCGTGGAGGACCGGAGGGCATGAGTCAACTGTTCGATCATCTCGGCGCTGTACGCCGCATTGTCGTTGCACAGCTTCCGGAAGTGGCCGCCGGGCACGACGTACACCGTCGCCCCGCCCTTCCCGGCCGCGATGGTCGCGAAGGCTACCTCCTCGTTGGGCTGGCCGGCCACGTGGAGCAATCCGCTGTGGGTGTAGGGGCCGATGGTGTCGATCTCGAGGGGAGGATCGTCGGGGGTGGAATTGCGCCGGCCGACGCTCGCGACTTTTTTGGTGCGAATCAGGGTGCCGCGTTCGACGACGAGGAAGGAGTTGATGGGATCGCCCTCGGAGATGAAAACGTGGCCCTCGGGGGCGTCGAAGGGCATCATCAGCTTGGCCAGATCATCTTTGAAGGCGTCGGAGAGCTGGGCGAGGTAGACGCACTTATCGAGGCATTCGCGCGCCATGATTTCGGAGTTATCGATATGCCTGCGTGCCTGATTTCGGAGTTGCAAAGTTGGTTGCAATTTGGAGATAGAGGTTCGCTATGGGTGGTGGTGGGGTTGGTGTGTGCGTGAAATTATGACGAGGTTCCAGGAACGTCCAGGAGGCGAGGGTTGCAGTCGGCTGTTGCGAGCGGAAGATCGGCATGCAGCGTTGTTGTTGGGCTGGTGGTGGTTGTTTGGTCGGAAGCAAGGGAGAAGGCGAGCAGAAGAGAGCTGAAGAATCTTGCAAATAGATATCTTTTTGACATAAAGAAAGGACAGGATACCTTTTCTTCACCCCCCTTTGCTTATTCACCCTCCCTCCTCCCTCGCTCTGGCTCTTCACACTTCATCATGCGGCCTTGACGACGTTCACCTCCCCCTTCACGCACACGCGCCTCCACACCTGCACCATGCGGCGGCCCTGCCTTGCAATCCCGGCCCTCTTCCTGGTGCCGACGGCGGCCTTCGCGCCTCAGCCGAATTGGCATCGGCGGCAGATTCGCCCTCTCCAGTCGACATCGCCCCAGCAGACCAGCGCCGACGAAGACGATGGCGAGTTGACGGTGGTTGGGGTGGTGGCGCCCCTCAAATACGTGGGGCCCTACGCCTGCCTCAATCTCGTGTTCCCACACCTCGCATCCGAGAATGGAGGCGACGTATCAATCGACTTTGTGCTAGACACTGGTGCAAATGTCAATAGCATCCGGGCAGATCTTGCGAAGGAGCTCGAGCTGCCAGTCGCCGTGAAGAAGGAGGACCTATCGGTACTTGGCTCTGCAGGGGCGGGTGGGTTGATCCAGGCGGGATACATCGTGAAATTGGGTGACTGCCACCTGGGTGATATGCCGGAGGGACAGGGAGACGCCATTTTCATGCGCAATCTCACCGCGGCGGCGTTGGATTTGGGCGGGGCCGCTTCGGTGGCTGACGGACTGCTGGGCGCCTTCTTCTTCCTCTCCTTCCCCGCCGGGGTCGAGTTTGACTGGTATGGCACCGACGGCGATCCTCCCACGATGATCTTTTACTACGGGGAATCGCTACCCGAAGATGCAAAAAAGAATGCATTTCGGGTGCCGTTGGACGAATCCTTCTTCGGAGTGCCGTCGCTCACTGTCAATATCAACGGGAAGGATCTGCGGGCAATCATTGATACGGGGTCGCCCGTCTCAATAATAAACCCCGACGTCGCCGAGGAACTGGGACTAAGTGGAAAGCAACAGTCGCCGTTCAACGAAGTCAGGGGGCAAGGGATCGACAGCGAGGTCATGACGCTCTCGAGAGCAGCGGGCGATGTCGACATATCGATAGGGGGCGAATTGTTGGGGGATATCGGAGAGACGTGCTGCATCGGGACGCTGCCCGGACTAGAAATGGCCAGCGATTTGTCATCGATATCTTGTCCGCAGGTGCTGCTCGGCCTCGATGCCATGAGGAAGACTTATCGGATGATTTTGCGGCTTCCGGCAAATGAGGTCTGGTTTGAGAAATTGCCAGAGACAAAATAGTGATGGCTGTCATCAATGACCTAAACTGCTCAGTTCCTCAGTGGCGGCCAATCATTCATCCCTCCAACCCCAAACTGTCACCAAACAGATCCTCAAACTCTTTGTTGAGAATGCCACCCAGTGTATCTTCCTCGCTATAATCCACTTTGGCATAATCCCCGTCGCTCCCTTGGTCGTCGATGATGCGGCTGTACACCCACCGCTCCTTCTCCTCGTCGTATTCGTACCTCCGCGGCCCCGAAAGGGGAGAGGACCACCACAATTGCTCGTTGGGGGTTTGCTTGTTGATCACCCAGGTGCCGTGAGGTGGCAGAGACATCGTTAGCACGCCGCTCGCGTAGTTCACCTCGGGGATGTCGTCCTCCGCCTCGGCCGCGTCGAAATTGTCCTCGATGTAATCTTCCACGGCGTCCTGGATGGCGTGCAGGGTGTCGTCGGCCACGTCGTGGTAGTGCCCGACGTTGCGGAACGTCCTGGTTTGCACATCGCATGTATTTAGTATCGACGACAGTCTATTTGATGCGATAACCCCGGATGCCGGAAATGTGGACTGAGACGCAGTCGTTGCAATTGCAGAGCGCCGCGGGGGATGCGGCAGCAACTGATGGGCAGGCCGCCCAAGATGTGTCGAGAGAGCCCGGCAAGCATCGACTGTGGGGCTGATGCCGGCATCGCTTTGGCCGACGATGGATGCCGCGGCCGACCACTGACGCCGCTGGCGATACAACGCTCGGGGTAGGCCGACAGCTCGCTTCAGCATGACGCAGGACGACGAAGGCGCATGGGTGGCTCGAAGCACCTTTGGGCGGCGTGACGAAGGGAGGGAGCGAGAGAGGCAACCGGCGGCGGCCTAGTACTGATTCCTCTGTGCAGTTCAGTAGAGAATCTTCTTCAGGCGGATTTATTTGCTAGAGCGCTGCGCATCTTTTGCATCTCCCGACGTGAACGGAAGCTCTGCGCGCAGAGCTTCCGTCGGCTTCCTCCTCTCATAATACGCGCAACAAATTCACCAACATGTTGATCCGCCGCCTCATCAGTCGACCTCGGCCGCCGGCGGCCCAGCGTTGGATGACCCGCTCGCAGGGAACCGCGGCGGCCGTCGCCTATGCTGCGAACGAGCGAATTGCAAATGCAGACGACGCTGCTCGGAAGCACTATCGCAAGCCGGCCCACTTCAACGCCACCGTCTACGCCACGGCCCCGGTCGCCGACTTCTCGTCCGTGGCGTTGAATCTGAAGCGCGACGATGGCGACTACTATTGGGAAGACCACTCGGAGGCGCTCTTCAAGGCTTTGGATTCATACATAGATGATGCACAAGATGTGGTCGAGGCCCCGTCTGTTCGCGCGCGAGTCCCTGTCACCGCCAGTGAGATTGGACCTCGTCGAGGCCGCTCGTGATCGTGAATCTTACGACAAGATCCTGATACTCATGAGACACGGCGAGGCCCAGCACAACGCTTTTGAGAGGGACTTTGCCCGTGCGCACGGCACGTCGAGGGAGGCGGCGAATGCGGACGCCGAGTATCCGGTGGACCCCATGCTCACGGGAAAGGGGTGCGGGCAGATGCTCGACGTGTCCCGCCGAACTGCCACCTTTTTCAACAGCGACACTGGCTTGCAGCCGGATCTCTTCGTGGTATCACCTCTCCGCCGCGCCATTCAATCTGCACTGATCGCATTTCCTACTCACACCGCGCTTGGGCTGTCGGGCACTCCTTGGGTCTGCCACCCTCATTGCATGGAAATGGCGAATGGGAACAAGAGCGAGTTTGTATCGCCATCGGAGGAGCTGAGAGAGATGTTTCCTGGTGTTGACTTTTCGTTCCTTGAGGGCAGCGATGCCACCAACCTCAACGGAAGCGAGAAGGTGCCACTATTCGAGAGCAAAATCGATCTGATGGTGAGGACTGACATCTTTTTGCGGTGGGTCCAGGAAAGGGAAGAGAAGGTGATTGTAGTATCGTCGCATGCCACTTGGTTGCAGAGTCTTTGCGCCTTTTCGTTTGATCTCGAGTCGGCGATGATGTTCAAGAAGGGCGAGCTGAGAGCGGTGGGTATCAAATTCGATTGAAGATTGCGTGGATGTACAGCTTTGTATGATTGGGGATCAGCAGGAGAAGTCATTGGATACAATAGGTGTGAAAGTTATTTGGCTGTGAAACGCGACATGTCGAGGCTTCCTAGCTCCTTGTCCAGTGCCGAGTCAGGAAACTCCTGGCTTCCTTTCTCTCGTCTCTTCGCATCATTGATGATGATTTCATCTTCATCCAGCTCTGCCATCTGCAGCTCAAGCAAGTACTCTCGCGCATTTTCCGCCACTTCATCAGGCAAGGGCTGTATTGTTCCACGAAAGTTCATCATTTGGCACTCAGGATCGTGGCACTGCTGCCAATAGACTTGGCTTGCCACATCGACTCTCCAGAGGATGTTGTTGGATTTGTGAGGTCGCCCAATGTTCTCGCACCACCGATTCTTGCACATTTGATATGTGAGGATATATGTGCCTGACACACCATGTTCAACAGACCAAGTCCGAATCTCTCCCTGGATGCCTCCTTGATTGCTTAGGCTCAGAATAAAAGAGTCAAGTTTGGGCACCGGAGAGGCGCCGTAGTTGCTTCGAGATAATGGCTTCGATTGACGGGACACATACGAGCTGCGAGACGGTTTGTTGCACTCAGCACCGCTACCACTTGGCTCAACTAAAATTGGGGCGCCCGTTCTAGTTGCATTCTCAGGCACGACCAATGTCCTTGCCAGGGCATCCGCATGCATTTCCCAGTCCAATGAGGCGCAGAAAGCGTCGTGGTCCTGGCTCTGCGTAGGTAAATGTGGGCTTCGCCGAAATAACAGCTAAATGCAACAGATCATATGCCTTCGGCCTTACCAGAGATGATGGCAGTCTCTCGTTGCGTTCATCGGTTGGACATGCTTTGCTCACAGATTCTCCTTTCAGGTAAAATTTGCTGTTGTCAAATCCTGCTGGAAAGGGATACGTGTTTGCATCGGCTATTCGCAACGCAGCGGATGCACTTTTCCCGTATTTCGTTGATCCCATTAAGCGGAAGAGCCCTGTTCAACACGGTGTTAGTGATATGAGCAATT